>VDFB02323074.1:0-87815 GCA_007258455.2 Sequoia sempervirens | reverse complement strand
AAGGATAGGGTCACCACAACAGAAATTTTTTAAATAAGATGAACCAAAACCGTTCTTCCTACAGCTGCTGCTTTAATATATTAACACAACTACTTAGCTGTTTTGATACAGAAGAGACCACGCAAAATACCAAATAAACATAAAATTCATTTCACAGTTCAGAAAAGTTGTACATGAAGAAGCAAATAGGGATCCGAAAAGTGACGATTGTGTATAAATCTTTTGGTTAGATTATGATAAATTCATTTATTTCTTACCCGAGCAGGTTTCTGAAGAAGGCTGCATGATGTTTTTGTAGATGACCGACAAAACCCTCCCCCAATCTTGACATACTCAAACGCTACCTTTCCTCTCTCAATTCCCACGCTAATTGTAGGTTCAGGGCTGGCCCCAAGCACATGATTCTTCTGCCGCCCTGTGCGCCCGAGCGGCTAGGGCACGTTTTGGCAGCCTTGTAATAAACGAAAATATTTGTTGCAAGTTATAATATATGTGATTTTATTTGATTTCGTTTGATTTTTTGTGCAACTACAAATAAAAATCGTATCAGATTTGCACTCATATAAATAGTAAAATCAAATCTTTACCAAGATTGACCTGCAGCTACTAGATTCTTGACCTTGAGACAAGATTTTTGCAGCCTTTTAAACGAAAATATTGAATGCGAACGGTGTAGTTTGACGGTGTGAGATTCCAATCTCCGTCGAGTTTTGCATCTGACTGAAACCATTGCCGGAAAGTCGAGTGGTTTGCCCGCATGAGACAGGTTTCAGGTCAAAGTTCGCACAATATATAGCCTATCGGCTAATAAAAATAAGAGAGGTAAAATAAAAATAATGCAGGAGGAATAAATGATGGATGTGACAACTTCAAAGGGCAGGAATATGAAATAAGGTGGAGTTGATTGAATAAGAAGAGAAACACCATGAAAGGAGGGAGGGGAGGCTACGTGAGGGAGGCAAGAAAATGCCACACTAGGACAGTTTCCTGTGCAGCCAGAGGAAGGAGATTGTGGTGGGGCAGTAGGCAGAATATTGAAGACATTCACTATTCATGCTAAGACCAAATTCAATGAAAATTACTAGAATCAACAAATAAGCTACAGGCATGAATAAAGCTAACGCTATGGGGAAAGGGAGGCCTGTTAATTTATGTAGCTTGGACAGGTGTCTCCATTGTCTAGAAGTGTCATTTAATTATTTAATTATTTTCTAGAAACCTCCAGAAAAGGGCTGAGATAATTATGTAATTAAATAAATTGATTCTCCTAGAGACTTCTAGAATCCAGTTAGTTAGGGTTTTTAGAGTCTATTTAATCTTAGCCATTGATTGAGATTAAATCATGGCCATTGGTTTTCCAATGAGAAAAGTATAAAAGGGGATCAATGGGCAATTGGAGAACATAACAACAAGTAGACTTGCAGTGATAGCAAGTAGAATTGCAGTGAGAGCAAATAGTCTTGCAGTGTTAGCAAGGGCGCAGTGATAGCGTTGGGGATAGCAGCTGTGGAATTTCAGCAGGAGAAATTTAGGGAAGAATTTCCAGAGAAGGATATTGCCGGAGCTCTGCCAGTAAGAGGCAAGCAGTTTTGTATTCCTTAATTTTGTTGAAGTTTAATATAATTCCTCATCACCGCGGTAGTGGTTTCCCTTGAAGGGGGTTTTCCACGGACAATTTGTCCAAAAAATGTATGTTCATTATTGCTTGAATGTTTTCTTCTCTATTCTTGTGAGTTTTTATTGGTAGAGTTGCGGTTATTATTTATTCTTGATATTTCTTTGAGAATTAATTTTTCAGAGTCAAATAATCTATGTATTAGATAGGAGATTAATAATCAGTAACTGCAATAGAATTTTCACATGGTATCAGAGCTGATCTGAGGGCAGATAAGGCTTAACAAAGGAAGGAAAGATCCTGCCTCTTCAGAATTATTATTATTTGTTTTCTTTTATCTTTTGAGATGGCCTCAGCAGGTTTAAGAGATCAGGACAGATTAGATGGAGCCTCAAATTTTGGTGTCTGAAAAGCCAGAATTTCTTTGTTGCTGGAAGAGAATGGGATCAAGGAATATGTGACCAGTGTTGTACCTGTACCTACAGATCCAGCACAACTCTTAGCATATAAGAAGGAAGATGCCAAGGCGAGGAGGATGATTCTTGATGGTGTCAAGGATCATATTGTTCCACATGTCGCAGAGTTAGATACAGTGAAGAAGATGTGGGATGCCATTCTGAATCTGTACCAGAATGCTACCACTAATCGGAAGCTGATTCTCAAAGAAAAGTTGAGGACTACTCGGATGAACAAGGGAGAGGACGTGACAAGTTACCTCACTAGACTCAGACTTGTCAAGGATGAGTTGGCTGCTGTTGGAGATAATCTAGGTGATGACGAGCTAGTGCGGATAGCCCTAAATGGGTTTACTAAGCAGTGGGATGTCTTTGTTCAAGTTATTAATGGACGAGACACCTTGCCAAGTTGGGATCGACTTTGGAGTGACTTCACTCAGGAGGAGCTTAGACTCAGTCTTGTCAGTGGTACCAGCAGCAAGAGTCAGAAAAGTGAAGCGGAACAGGAGAACGTTGCCCTTGCAGGAAAAGGGAAAGCAAAGAAGGGGTCTAGTAAAGGATCAAATCCACAAGGTGAGAAGAAGAAGGACCTATCTAAAGTCAAGTGTTATGGCTGTCACGAGTTTGGCCACTATGTCAGCGATTGCCCGCAAAGGAAGAAAGGCAAGAAGCAGACAGCAGCTTCAGCAAGTGCAGATGAGCTCTCTAGTAGAATGGAGGATGAGTTCGCTCTCATAGCTTGTATGGCTAGCTCAACCTCACAGGGTGTTTGGTATATAGATAGTGGGGCGTCAGTTCATATGACAGGAGTTAGAGAGTACTTCTCCAGCTATAAGGAGGAGGACATCAGAATGCAGATTTCTATGGGGAACATGTCCAAGCTCAATCCAGTTGGGAAAGGGACTGTTCTATTTCAGAGGGAGAATGGTAAGCGGATTCCTATTCATGATGTGTTGCATGTGCCAGGCTTAGGTATGAATTTGATTTCCATATCTGTCCTTCAGGATAAAGGTTACAATGTACTCTTTAGAGGGGCAAGTGTGTTAATTAAGCACAAGGATTGGAAATCACCCATAGCTATTGGAGTTAGGAGCGGCCGGCTGTACAGGTTGCAGTTTGATACTCATAAGGCACTGATGAGCAGCAGTAATTCTAGAGATCAAGGAGAGCTATGGCATAGGAGGATGGGTCATATACATCATGGAGCACTTAAAATGCTTCGTGAGGCTGTGACAGGTGTTCCTGAGGTGAGCACAGAGCATGATGATGTATGTAAGGGATGTGTGTTGGGGAAGTTTGCGAAAGCAACTTTTCCAAGGAGTGACACTAGATCCAAGGGTGTTCTTGATCTAGTACATTCGGACATATGTGGACCAATGTCGACGAAGTATCTCAGAGGATATGAGTACTTTGTTACTTTTATTGATGATTTCTCGAGGAAGACCTGGATATACTTCTTGAAGACCAAGGATGAGGTCTTCAGTCATTTCCAAGAGTTCAAAGATCTTGTAGAGAATTCGACAGGCAAGAAGATAAAGGTTCTTCGATCAAACAATGGAAGCGAGTACAAAAGGAAAGAGTTCCAGGAGTTCTGTATCAGGGAAGGAATCAAAGAGAGTGGATTGTCCCTTA
This sequence comes from Sequoia sempervirens, assembly GCA_007258455.2. NCBI lineage: Eukaryota > Viridiplantae > Streptophyta > Pinopsida > Cupressales > Cupressaceae > Sequoia > Sequoia sempervirens. The sequence continues at coordinate 84,113 of VDFB02323074.1, read as the reverse complement.
CAACCCTATGAGAATGGGAATTCTTGAGAGGAAGAATGGAGTCCTATATCAGGCTATCTTTGTATGACGGGATATGCCGCAGGTACTTATAAATGAACATACGATGCTGTGATGTACATACAAACGAGGGTTCCTGGAGTATTAGGCAAGATGACACCAGAGGAGGCGTTCTCAGGGAAGAAGCCAGATGTCAGCCACTTCAGGATATTTGGGAGTTTGGCGTATTGTCACATTCCAGGTGCGACACGTTCCAAGTTAGATCAAACTGCAGAGAAGGGGTACTTTGTGGGGTACAGTGAAACCTCAAAGGCATATCGGATATTTATTCCAGGGACCAGGAGGACTATAGTTAGGCATGATGTCAAGTTCATGGAGGACAAGGCATTTAGGAGGTCCAGAGATTTGCCAGCAGATGATCAGAGTGAGCAGTTAGTGGAAGCTCCAAGGATCGTTCAACCAGATCAAGGACGGTGGCTTCAGTCTGATTACTAAGGTACATGCAAGCTCGAGGTCTTTGAGAATTGAGGTATGGGCGGCAGATGCGGATCAAAGAGATACATCAGGGTGATATGGAGGTTGATACTTCATCCTCTACAGTTGGTAGCAGGAACCAACAGTCACAAAGTGATACTCAGGAGTTTGTAGGAGCTCCTAGGATGAGTAGTAGACAGCGGAGACAACCAGCCAGGTATGATGACTATATGGCATTAGTTAGTCAGTTGGTAGATAGTGAGCCTTCTAGCTATCAGGAGGCTTCACAGTAGAAAGTGTGGCAAGATGCAATGGTTGAGTATACCTCAATAGTGCAGAATGATGTGTGGGAGGTTGTGCCTAGAGCCAAACAGAGATAGGCGTGGTTGGATCCACCCAGGTCCTCTCTAAGATCAAGCTGCAGTGCGAGATGAGTAGCATCAAAAATCTGAGGAGGCAAGGTTTGTGGCCAAGGGGTTCTCTCGAGAAGGAGGTGGCTATAGGAGACATTTGTTGCTCCGGTGGCGGGGCCACTTCTATCTAGTCGTGATCTCTCTTGCAGCACAAATGGGATGGCAGATCCATCAGATGGATGTCAAGACGGCGTTTCTTAATGGTGAATTGAAAGAGGAGGTATACATAGAACAACCAGAGGGCTTTGTGGCACACAGCAGTGAAACCCACGTGTGCAGATTGAAGAGAGCTTTGGACGGACTCAAGCAGGCTCCCAGGGCGTGGTATGAGCGCATTGATAGATACTTGCAGGGAATGGGCTTCGTGAAGAGTGAAGCGGATGCTAACCTCTACTACTTGGTGGTTGGGGGTGAGGTTCTCATTCTTGTTCTTTATGTGGACGACTTGTTTTTAACAGGTTCATTAGGGCTCATAGAGGAAAGCAAGAGGGACCTTGCAGCAGAGTTCGAGATGAAGGATTTGGGGCTTATGCACTACTTTCTAGGCATGGAGGTATGGCAGACAGATGGAGATATTTTCCTTGGACAAGGGAAATACTGCATCAAAATCTTGAGGAGGTTTGAGATGGAGAATTGAAAATCCATGTCTACTCCTATGATCACAAATTGGAAGAAGGTAGACACATCCAGGGAGAAGGATGTAGACCCCACCTTATATAGGCAGTTGATTGGATCTCTCATGTATTTGGTCAACACCAGGCCAGATATATCGCTGCGGTAAACTCTCTTAGTGATTCATGGTGGAAGTAGAGGTACATTGAATGGCAACAAAGCATGTGTTGCATTATTTCGCGAAGTCTGATAATTATGGGATCAGATATGCTCGAGGTGATGGTATGAGGTTGATAGGCTATATTGACACAGATTGGACAGGCAGTACAACGGATAGGAAAAGCACTTCAGGGTGTTGCTTTAGCTTGGGATCGAGAGTTGTCTCTTGGTACAACAGGAAGCAGAAGTATTTGGCTTTGAGTTCTATGACCGAGAATACATAGCAGCTAACATGGCGGCGTGTGGTGATATGGCCGGAGTTCAGCGGTAGCCTTGTTTAATTGAGGTTGAGACTCTGGTGATACAACTGCGACAATCGAGTTGCATCAGGATTGGCCGAGAATCCGGTGTTTCATGATAGGTCTAAGCATATAGACATTAGATATCATTTCATCAGAGATTGTGTACAGCGCGGGATTGTTCAGCTACAGTATATACCTACAGATCAGCAGGTAGCAGACATTTTGACCAAGGCATTGGGGAAGGCGAAATTCATCTTCTTCAGAGATAAGCTGGGTGTCATGCAGAACACCTTCCTCGCTAAGAGGGAGTGTAAATTTATGTAGCTTGGACAGGTGTCTCCATTGTCTAGAAGTGTCATTTAATTATTTAATTATTTTCTAGAAACCTCCAGAAAAGGGCTGAGTTGTCTAGATAATTATGTAATTAAATAAATTGATTCTCCTAGAGACTTCTAGAATCCAGTTAGTTAGGGTTTTTAGAGTCTATTTAATCTTAGCCATTGATTGAGATTAAATCATGGCCATTGGTTTTCAATGAGAAAAGTATAAAAGGGGATCAATGGGCAATTGGAGAACATAACAACAAGTGAAGCTTACGGTGATACATAGAGGTAAGTGCGATTGAGGAAAATAGTCTTGCGGTGTTAGCAAGGTAGCGTGTCGCGTTAGGGATAGCGGTGTGGAATTTATTGAGGAGAAATTGAGGGAAGAATATCCGGAGAAGAATATTGCCGGAGCTCTGCCAGTAAGAGGCAAGCGGTTTTGTATTCCTTAATTTTGCTGAAGTTTAATATAATTCCTCATCTGCAGTAGTGGTTTTCCCTTCGGGGTTTTTCCACGAACAATTTGTCCAAAATATTGTGTTCATTATTGTGAATGTTTTCTTCTCTATTCCTGTGAGTTTTTATTGGTGAAGTTGCAGTTGTGTTATTCTTCGATATTTGCTGAGAATTAATTTTCCAGAGTCAAATAATCTATGTATTAGATAGGAGATTAATAATCAACTGCAATAGAATTTTCACAAGGCCGTTGGTTAAAGAGTTATAAATGTATGTTAAGAGTAGCATATAAGGAGACTTGGTAGCCACGCCAGCATAAAGAATAAAGGATGATTTAAAAAGTATGTAGCTAGGAAGGTAATCTCGCATGGAAAGAGGCAGTGAATGGAAATGATCTTGTAGCAAGAGAGAACTCATAAGCCACGTAGGAACTGAATATTGCATATTTGGATGCAGAAGAGAATTGGAATATGTGGCACATAGGATGGGAGATAGGGACTACAGTGAATGCAAGATAGAATTAAAGTATTAAATGCATGACATGGACAGAGGAAGGTGGGTCGTGCCAGAGTGAAGAGGTCTACAGAACTTAATTCGAATAAAGATGGCAGAAGAGGCTACACTATTTAATGAAGAGAGATAGTTGGAAGGGGCATGGCTGCGGGATAAGCCAGTGCGATTTTCTTGAAATATGTGAAGAGCGGACCTAAAGGAAAATGGAAAGGGAGGCTACAAAAGAAGATTAACGGTGATAAGGACAACATTGGGAGGATAGACAACAAAACATATTTAGGCAAGAAGAGGAATACAAAGGGAAATGGAGTTGCCCAAGTTATTGTAACTGTATGTTTACTGAAACTTGAATGAATAAAGATATTGTGTAATACTTTCAAATTTGGATGTAGCAAATTAATATTGTGAAATCTTGAATCGATTGAAATTGAAAAATAAAATTGTTGAGTTAAATGTAATCATCTTCAAAGTCTTTTTTTAATCTGTGTTTTTGTGGAAGTTGGTTTGAGATGGTGGAATTGTGTTCCATCTTCATCATTCAATCTTATGATTCATAAGAATGAATCTAAATTTTAAATTTAATTAAATATAAATTTTAACTTTCTCACCCCTTTAAAATAGTTATTTGGTACACACTAACTCATGTAACATCTTGTTGTGTCAATATATTTAAACACATTCAATGTGCATATTGATCCCACAAGTTAGTGTGTCTCACTTGCCGTGTGGGGAACATATCAGTTTTGGAAATAAAAAATATTCAATAAGATGAAATTTCTAACATTTATAAATTGGATTTAAGTGAAGTTGGTTGGGTTTAAATGATGGGTTATTTTTATTTTAAAATGTTGAACTTTAAAATTCCCTATGGAAAGAGACCTAAGAATGAAATTGCTTTCAAAGGTCTTTATTTGGATTCCTTCTACTCTCTTTTTTTACAATAATTTTGACTTCAAAACAAGGTTTGGAACATTGAATGGAGTTGCCACAACATAATTATTTTTAGGATCGTTTAAAAAAAATTATTTGCACCCTCCATATTAATATCATTGTTTCAACAAAAAATAGATATATACAAAAAAAATATTCATTATAACATAATATTACTCTAAATCATAATTAATTTGAATTAAAAGTTATTAAATAACATATGTAACAAAAAATGTATAACCTATATATTAATGTTAATGATCCATGTTTAAGAAATTATGAATTTATCTTATTTCTAAAAACAACTACATGTTAAGTTATATGTCACTTATTAAAAATACTATAATATAAAAATTAAATTATTAAAAACTGTTTAAAACATAAAGACAATTCTTTTTAAATATGTATTTATAATCTACATACAAAATCTCAAAAATAAATAGTGGCATCATCTTCAAATTCTTAATAGTTTATATGTTATAAGTGATAGTGAAAATTTGGTTTAACACATGTGTCAATTTTCCACTTAGAATGAAATGTGTAAGCCACTATTGTGGAATCACCCTTTAATTAGTTCATGGGAGAATAATCAAAGAACATTTTTTGATTTCTAAAGGGATAAAAGAATTAGATTCACATCATCATCATCATCATATAGACTATTTGCATGTCTATTTTTCTTAATTTTTATATCTCTCATTGTTGTTAATTTTAAACAATATTAATTCCATTCTTCCATCATCAATTTAAGAGCTAAATAATTATATCCAATATATTCAATTTTTTATTAGTTGTAGCAATTATCTATCTTAACTCTAATTCAACCTTGATTAATTTGTAATATTAATTACATTTACTTAGTTAAGATAGATTGTTTATGTAGTTTGATTTATTTTCTTACAATATGAATGATGACACATTTACAATACATTTGAAAAGAAAAGTTCATATACTAAAATTTAACAATTCTTATTACAATTATATATAAAAAAAAAATTAAAAATCAAGAAAATATTAAATTTTTTAAACAATATATTTTAAGTTTTTTAAAAATGATTAATGAATATTGAACAATTTAATTAAAAATTTTGGAAACACTAATCTATTTTTTTTATTAGATAAGCAGGGTTTTGAAAGGGGCCTGACCCTTATACAAGATACCCAAATAGAAACCAATATATTGCAATTGAGCAACTTCTACTATCCTTTCATTCGTATTGAAGGCCCCTCTTTGGTTGATAGCTTTAAATAGAAATTGGATTTTTTTTTATTTAATGTGGGTAGACAAAAAGAAATAATGATTACAATACCAATATGAGAAATTTTGGACCACTAGTGCAATAGCTTACATTGAACGCGTTGAATCTAACAGATGACCTATCTACTCAAGGAACGAGTAATATGACATGGATATTACATTTATTTACAAATTCATAAATCACTCGATCTAAACATGGTCCAGGAATGAACTGAAGAGAGACAGAACCTTATTCGATTAGGGCATTTCTGCTTTGAATATCGTTGTGGAATCTTCTGCTGAAAACTTTGGAAGGTTCGATAGAGAACCCGCAGAAACTACAGTGAGACAAATGAAAATAAACAATCCCATGGCAGATGCGGAAAGAGCACCTTCTCCACGATGACAAAACATTTCAAATTGATCACAGACTTTCATCCACCCAGCATTATTGTTTCCTTCCAATCCAACATACCCAATTGCAGTAGCTGCCGAAACCCCAGAAGTTATAAGCAATGTCGTCATCTGGTTAAACAAAAAAAACGTCAGCCAAATCGAAACTATCTGATAAGTAGAGGTATTTTTCAGAGTGTGTCAAATTATGATATTGCTTAGAATTTTATCGTGTAGTTTTTTTAAGTCACTCATTGATCTATGTTTCATTATCATGAGAGATAGATTCTTGTAAACTACTACTCACGAAACATGGGTCAATGAGTTTGACTCGAAATAACTACAAGGAACTATCTTATTACAATAGATGTAAATAATAAATGGAAAATAGTCTGCACATATTCAGTAAGTGGTTCTATTTAAACAGCACACTTTAAGCTTTGACTTGTTTAGATGGCTTATCTTAAATCAAACTAATAGGTGGATCCTACTGGAGAAGAAAATGTGACTTCAGATGAGCCATCTAAACATGTCAAAACTTAGACTGTATTGTTTACACCCAACCAGTATAAATGATCCTTATACTTACCAAATCAAAGAAGAAAAGCCATTTTCTGCTAGAGTGAAGACGTCCCTTGACATTGCTAATATAGTAGATGGCCAGAGATAAGAGTCCATATACTGCAGCTGTTGCATTGGCCACAACGAAAAACCTGAAAAAGATCCACAATTCATACAGTTTAATAAAGCAAATTCTCCCATAGATATAATTTGATTATGGTATTCTTACATTTTGTAGCTCTTTGGTGGGTGTCCATGTAAGATCTTTATAGACTTTAATTCTAATAAAGTTGAAATGATTTAAACCTGGATTCTTCATCAGGTAGTAAGAAAAAGTTACAAAGATTCAGCAACAAAAAGTTCAAACCATTACAGTTCTTCACAAGTTAAAAATCAGAACAAGGAAAAGAATCAGAATCATACGTAAAGGCCGGCATATAGTAATATTTGGCATAAAGGTAGACACCATAAAGCTCAACAGTCTGGTTGTCCAATCCCATAACAATGGCAGCACCCAAAGTGGTTAGTGTAGCCATCAATCTCAAGAAAATTTCACGAGGAGCTCCTGCTCGATATCCAGAGCTAAAATCCATTGCCGCTTCCTTCCCACTAACTGCAAACTCGCCCTTGTCTCCCTTCATATTCATGAATGATGAGACTTCCGTGCAAGACGCAGCTACTAATCTATACACCTTCCAAGCTTTGAAATCTGCGTAACTTCACTGAAAACCATAACCCTCTCATTCATTTTATGGACGTGAAGCCCGTATCACTGGCATTCAATGGCACGATCTTTGATAGATGTGATCGATATAATTGGCATGGCCCTCAAAAATAAAAAAATATAGAGAGCGATCATGATTAATGTTCAGTTCATTATAGTCAATATGTTTAGTAGGAAACTTTTATGGACTCATGCCTTTCCCAATAGGTACGTTGAACTATGTAAATCTCACAACCACTCAGTTTAACAGGGAATTATACAAATACCACAATCAATCAATTTATTTGTGGCAATTTAGCTTTTATTTAGAAAATTTTATTTACTATCTGAGTTGCAGATGGCTGGGATTAAACATGAAATAATGTTTTATGTTGTTATTGGTTTAGTATATATTTATGTAATATTAATAAAATACATTGAATATATATTATGGATTACAATGGTACGTTGAAAGTATATTGCAAATTAAACCTCACTACATATGTTGAAAGAATGTAATAACATTAATTTTAGATAAAAACATGATAGTACAAATTATGCTTAAAGAATGTACAAATTTATTATATTTTAGATATTTTATTAGTTTTGGTGAAAGCATGGTAGTTGTATTTATCAATTTGTGTCATATCATATAATTAATACTTTGGAAAGCGTATATTATATAAATTGATATTTTCTGGAGGGACCATAAAAAATTATATAATATCATAATAAAATATATATCTGATTTATGATATTTTTTTAATATATTTTGCATTTGAAAGATAATTTTAAATGGGTAACCATCTTTAAAAAAAATGACTTCATAGATAAAATTGACCCTCACAATATAATAGTATATTCTATTGTTCAATATTATTAGATTATTTTATAATTCAATTTAAAAATGATATAAATGAATGATTTGTCTTGTAACTTGTAAGTTCCATTTTTTTTGTTTAATTATTGTTTTTGGATTAATTTTCAACTAAAAAAAATCTTTTTTTTTTATTTTATAGTATCTCCCCTTATAGTTTTTGTGCCCCTCTGCTTTTAAGGGCATTGGTAATGCTCTATGTTGGTTCTTGAAAGTGGATATTGCTTCCAAGAACTTTACCCACACCTCTTTTGCTAAGATATTGGTGAAGGTTGATTTATCTCAAGCATTACCTAGTGAGGTTGTGTTTCAGGTTAATCTTCGGTCATAGTCTTAGCTCGTGGATTACAACGGCATCCCTTTTTATTGCAAATGTTGTTTTGATACTGATCACTTGGCTCGGGACTGACCTCATGGTTCGCGTCCTATTTCGTCCTCCACTTGGTGGAAGAATGCCCTCTGGGAACATTTAATAATGCACCCTGATGTTGATTCTTCTTCTAATTACAATGATTCTAGTCCCCCTTCTCCTTCTATGCAATGGAATAATCCTAGTGTTGATGGTGTAGCTTCTCCTATGGCTTTTGAAGCATTGTTTCTAGACAAGATAGCAAACTATTGTTGAGTGTGCAGCTTCCTTTAAGACCCTTGATGCCCCATTTTGGAAAGGTTGTTTCATCTTCAAATCATGATGCTTCTGGATTGGATTTGGATGCTCCTCTTGAAGCATCTGTTGTTCCTCTTGTAAATTACTCTAAAGGGGATTCTCCCCCTTCTGATTTAAATGTTTCTAATGAGGCTTTTGATTCCTCTTGGACAAATGTGCAATGTAAAAAGAAACGTTCTTCTAAGAGGGCATCGATTTCAATTGACAAGCCCTTGGAGGAAAGGTTGTTGGGTCCGACCTCTGGTGCTTGAGTTGTTCCCTTTTAGTTTCCCTCTCTATTTCACCTTTGGTCGGTGGCTTTGTTCTTGCCACTTGTTTGTTTTCTCTTTTTGTTCTTGTATTGTTGTTTCTAACTAGTTGTTGTGTTTGACCAATCTATTTTGTTGGGTTTTTCAACTCTATATTTTTTTTGTTTGGGATCAAGGCCCTTCCTTTGCTTATCTAACAAAAAACTTTCATTGTAAATAAAATATTTCCAAATATTTTTGGAATTAAATCTTTAATTTCAATATGATTTTTTTTAATGTTTAATTTATTATTATTATTTTCAATTGGTGTTATTAGAAATTCAAAGGTATATTTTACAAATTGATTTTTTTTAAAACAAAGACATAAATATAGAATATAATTTTTTTTTTAAATAATTCATCTACTTTGTTGTTTTTTTGTGACTTAGAAGTCTTACAAAATAAAGAGAAAATATAATATTATAAAATATATTATATAATATATTTTTCAAAAGCTTATTCCAAGGGATAGGTTCTCGTAAAATCTTATCTCTAAGTGACTTCATTTATCCCCTTGGCACATGACATGAAGTGTCATAATTTATCCTCTAAAAATGTATGTGGATAGTAAGAAAAAATGTTGCTACAAAGACAACATGTAAGTAGGTTCAATTTGAGTGGGTTTGAATGAACTCCCTTCAATCTAACCCTCTTTGCATTTATTAAACACTATCTTCTACCCTATATATAATTTTCTAAGGGCTTTGACTCTTACCACCAAGTGCCACATAGTGGTATGTGGCTACTAACTTGGTTTGATATAATGGTTTATATCAAATCCTTGTTAAAGTGACTATAGATAGATTTACGTTTTTCTACCACAGTTTTTTTTATTTTGATCTAGACATGAGATTTTGTTTCCATCTCTTTTTAAATTAAGTTACAATATTATTGAGTTAAAGAAATATAAATCAACTAGGACATAAATCTAAGACCTTTCATTTGCTACTACAATGTTCTACGAATAGAACTACTAGTCCCTCTTTGATCAACCCATCATTGATCGAATGTGACTTATTTCCAACAAATATCATTACAACTTAATATTTATTTCAGAGTTATCTTATTTTACTTTAAAACTATTAAAAAATAATTTCATTTTATTTAAATTATTTATTTTATTTGAAAATTTATTTTTATTTGCATACGAAATTATTTTATTTTCTTTCATTAGGAAAAAAGGAACAAAGAAAATAGTGGATGAAGTGATTTTAGACCTTGTTAACTATTTTTTGTCTGGTTCCTATCAGTCATTGCCCACATTAATTGATTGACAGTAAAAGAGTCTATACCAGTTTTGATCCTAAGAAAGTAGTCGAAGGATTGTAGTCGCAGGTCATGCATGCCATCAATTAGGTTCAATGCATTGGATGTTGATCAATCATTGTCTTTTTATATCCATCTCTACATCATGTACATAGAAACAAAAAGGAAGGACGCAGTGGCAAACAAAGAAAGTAGTCGATAACGTGGATATCCATTTTTGTGAACCATTATCAAGCGATTTTGCCTGGTCCATATCAGTCATTGCCTACATTAATCGATTGCCAATGAAAGAATCGATACCCATTTTGGGTCCTGAGAATCTGATCGAAGGATTGGACGTGCAGACCACGCGTGCCATCAATTAGATTTAATGCATTGGATATTGATCAAGGAAAAGTCAATCATATTCTCTATCAATGTCACTGTCATGAATGTGATGTTGATTTTACTCACCAATAATTCTTATTCATGCATAGATTTTTCTTGTAACGTGCATAGATTTTTCTTTAAACAGATATTTCTGGCTGATTCGATTTGATTATGACACCTACACTCTTTTGGAATGAAGATTTATAATATCAACCATTTTTATTTTTTTCTGAAGAGCTGATTTGGGGCTTTTCATTTTGAACTCTGTAACTGTTCGTGGGATTACTGCCAGTTTTCTGGGGTCTATATACATATTTTTGCTGTACTTCGTTACTCTTCTAAAATGCAATAACAGTTAAGAAGAGAAACTCAAGCCACTTGATATCTATACAACATCATGCATATATAAATTTGAGAACATTGAAATGCTAGTTTTATTAACCATTGTCTAGGTTAAGGGATAAAATCTGTGAATTGTCAATTCTTAGTACATCCATGGTAAAAAGAAAAAGAAAGTCTTATGATTTATCTAAATAATTTGTGTTTGTAATATTGTCAAATGATGGGATGCATAAGTTTTATTTTATATATATGAAATAAGTTGTGTATTGTTGATATGTGAATTCTTTGTAAAATGATTATTTTTATTTTTTTAAAGATTGATTTTTTCAAGGTTTGAGATTACATGGTTAAATGGTTTCAGATCGTTTATATGAATGCTCCATTAAATATGGGAAGTTAGTCTTATAGTTAAAAATGTCTTTTAATTATTTTTAATTTTTTAATTAATGAAAATATTTGAAGACAAATTCAATATGAAAAAAAGACAATTATTTCAAATTTTATGTTAATTTTAGGTTATTTAAGACAAAAGAATAGGGAGAAAGAAATATGATGAGCTTATCAATCAAATTGAATTTTTTCAACTTTTAGATATTCATTGCAAACTTTAAATCCATTCAAGTATCAATTAGATCTAGTACAATGGTATGATCTACATATATAATAATTACAATAATGTAATGTAGATTAAAGATCACATATATCACACAAGATTTTTTGGGGCTAATATGGCCCAATACCCAATATATGTAGAAATAGAATAAAGTCTTGAGGTGGGGTAATATCATAGAATATTACTCATGGAAAAAGTTACTCCATGCTATTAATAAGAGTGGGATATTATGAGTAGGAAGCAATGAGAAAATGTAATAGCAATGAGTATGAATATACATGAGCAATTCAATTGAAAAAATGAATTCAATAGGTAAACTACCATAGACAAAATACCTTTTAAAAAATTTATTGAACTACCTATCATAAATGATGTAAAAATAATAAGATAAAAATACCTCGTTATTACATTTTGACCAATTTTTCAACAATGGCCCGTCGGAATTTCGACGGCTAGATGTTGGGCTCGGAATTTCGACATTTCAAATGTCATCAAAATTTCGACGAAATAACAGCGTCAAACAACCGTCAAAATTCCGACGGGCCATCGTCGAAAAATTGGTCAAAATGTACCAGTGACAAAACAAAGTGGTAGGACTTGTCTCAAGAAGACACATGCCTATCAAAATGTGGCATAACCATATTGCCTCATAGAAAGCTTGAGTTATGGTATACCTTTGTGGAAGAGCGAGAAATAATGGTTTACTTTTTCTCCCCCAACATATTGAACTAAATTCCAAAAAGAAATCAAAGAATAAAGTAGACTTCTTATCATCCACTAACCCTTCATAGTTTGTATCTATATATCCACACAAATAAAATTTGCATCCTACTTTTATTCTATGTCATATGCCACTATACCACAAATGTATCTCAAAACATGATTTGTTGCTTTCCAATGAACAACCTTAGGTTTCTACATAAACTTAGAAATATAATAAATAAAATAGCTAATATCAGGCTTGGTATAAGTTAATGAGCCTCCTAAATGTTACTATTAATTCTACCTATTCCCTTGTTTTATGATACTATTTTAGACATTCCCAAAACTTTATGACATAATCTAAGAACTAGACTTGATAATTGATGATGTGATAACTACTTGTAAGTTTAGATTATTATTGCTAACTTATATAATAGTATATTTTGATAAATTATGGTAATTATGATATATTACAATCTAGGAAGATCTAGGAGATAGAAAACAAGCACACATGAACAATATGCAATATTGTATTAGATGACCCAAATGTAATTAGTACAAGACCTTGCTTATATAGGAAAGGATGAGGCAATCCAAATCATAGGTGGATTTACAAGTGCCCCATAAGGTGGAACAAATGAGATGACAGGTGTCCTATCTAGTGTCAACCTTAAGAACACTTGGAGTGTGCAAACCAACAACCTTTATGACCAAGTCATCAACCTTGTGTGCTAAGTATCAAGTGACTTTTGAGGTGAGATGGAAATGCTTCCAACCTCAAAATTTATGTGCATGAGGTTAACCAAATAACTTGATAACCTCTAGAGGATTAAATGTTGCACATTTGGTTAGAAAATAAGTTGTCTAACCTCATAAACCTAAGTACACTTAAGTATAGTGAATAGATTAATTGTTCACACTAACAACCTCCCTTAAGTGATACTTGGGGAGATCACAAAAGTGAAATTAGATAAAAATGGGTCCCGACTAGAGGTCATGTTAGCTACCCATGTACAATGCATTCTCTCACAAAGTAGAGTAAGGAGAAAACCTAGTGGGAACAAAACTCCTCTCCAAAAAGAGAATTAGAAGGATTTAAGACCTTATAAAAATATGTCCCTTGATGATAGGAACATGATGATGAAGAACTCTTAAAGCATGTTAAATTTGTAAACTTGTTGATGACGGACTGGTGTTTGTTGGAATCAACAAATCTCCAAGTGATGTAGATCAAAATTTGTAATACAAAATACTGCATGAGTGAACATATATGAACACTACTCAACTAGTGTACACAAAGTTTATCAAACTCTATGAAGTCGATAGTACAAATAGAACTATGATAAGGAGTACTAGAATCTCAAAACTATGATCCACTTAAATAATCTCACATCCAAGAGATCAAGTTAGAAAGTTCATGAGGCTTCCCAAAAAGAAGATTCTACTTCATTGAAAGAAGCATTAGCATAACACAATATAGTCCCCCCTTAATGCAAAGACAATATAAGCAGACAAATCAAGTTCAAGAGTGTGTAAGGAATGTAGAAATGTACAAGGTGTGCTCCAAGACACACTCACATGAGGTGTGAATCACAAGGATCTATTTTGTGATGGTATTTCCCCCATTACACTTTATAATTCAATGTATGTACAATAATTTCCCATATTTCCTCCCTCCAAGGAGCACACGTTCAATTTTGTGACACTTTATATGAGTGCATTTACAATCATTTTTGCTATTACAAGTTCTTCAAGTTTATTTTCATGAGGTTGATTGAGAAGACAAGATTAAGTTATTTCTTACAAACCTCAATAAAAGACAAAAACTGAAATTAAAACCCCCAATATGATGACCCCTCCTTTTCCAAATTCATTGCAAAACATAAATTGAATCTTCTTTTACAAATTTTTAACTAAGACAAAACATTTCAATCTCCTCTAAGCTCTTTTCCTTTGCCACAATCATTGCAAGAGAATATTCCTCTTGTACAAATTTTTAAATGTGGCTAAAAAATTTTGCTTCCCCCTATCACTTTCCCTTTGCAACACTTTGTTGGCTATAAATATATGTGTCTTCAAAATAAAACTAATCTCTCATGTAGCAAAAAAAGTAGACAATATGTAGTAATAGAAGAAGAACCATGAACAAATGAATGATTGTGTGCTTTCAATAGAAAGGATAAGACACATGTGGCTTAGGAACATACATCTATTGGGGCCAAAATCCTGAAGATATGATACCAGTTATCAATAATAATTTTGTCATAATGAGTTCAAGAATAAACTCCATTATAATAAAAATGACAAATAATTATTTATTGTATCCACCATGCCTATTGTTTAGCATGTCAGCAACCTTGGTTTCTAATCATAGTTAAGAAATACATTAGGAATTTATTGAAGTTTTCTATTTTGATGAAATAATCCTTTTCCTATTCTTTAGGAATGAGTCAACATTTGTAATCTAGAGTCCAATTTGTCTAAGAAAAATTAGGATTAGAAAATCTATATATTATGGATCTACAATAGAAGAGTAATAGTGATTTTCAGCATTCATATATCTATTTTTATTAACATCAAAAAAAATGTTTCTTATTATATGACCTATTGAGTTAAATGTGAATAAAGGATTGATTGAGTAATATCATTGAAAATTATAAGATTAAACCTACTCAAGAAAGGGCCCACTTGAGGTAATGATGCAATTCTATTATTAGTATTTGTGATTAGTTAATTCAATATTTCAAGTGGCCATGCATAATACAAATCCTTAGCAAGGATAGAGACATAGGATTTCACCAAGACATATAAATACACAAGGACCACCATGACCAATTCATTAAGAGCTTATAATAGGGGCACAATACAAAACATCCAAGCAAAGAGAGAACCTAGATAACACAAGGACTACCTCAAGGCCCATAGAAATACAATAATATAACTCAAATCCAAAGATATAGGTAATAAGGAATGTGAAAAGATAATATCAATGGAGTTGGAATTATTGATTAGACATGATTAGAACAAGTATAACACTAAAATAATCTCAAGCTAGAGATGAGCAATACAAGAAAAATATGTAACAAATAATTTTAAGATTTAGATATGCAAATAAGCATATAGACTGGACCAAGTTCATAAATCCTAATAGTAGAGCACAATCTATAAGATTTGACCTAAAATTTGAGGCAACAACCAAGGTAAACAAAATACACTAAAATATAAATGCATATTGTTTATAGAAAATAAAAGGTTTATCCAACATAGCCTCTTATTTGGCACATGTACATCCCAAGTAGATCTAGTGAGATAATAATTCCTTTGGAGGATTTTTGGTAGATCATGCACTTCCTAGTGAAGGGAATACAAATTGAGAATCATCATACCATTTAGTAGGAGGATAGAAACTTGTACTAGTGATGCATTGCTTTACCTAGATACAAATGTGAGTCTTATATATTGAGATTATCCTTAGTGGTGCATCTTGTGAGCACAGGTGTTACAATTGACAATGTTGTGTATTCTTATTTTCCTTGATGGTAAAGGTTTTTATATCTCCTTTAAGCTTTCTTAGGTTTGTTGTGATTGAGAAGAATTAGAGGCTATTCAAATGTGGTCAACACATGCTTTCTCATATGTTCTTGATATTTTACATAGATTTATAGATAAGATAGATAGGTCAATATTAGGGACTTATCTCTAATTTACATGAGCATATGAGCATTTTCATTAAAAAGAATAGAAATTTTATTTAAATTTGTTAAAAAAAGCATACCTAAAAATTGTAGCCTTTCTCGTTAAAAGAACTCATTTCGTGTCTTTTCTTCACTTGCCTAAAAACCAAGTTGATTAAAAAAAAATACTATATGGATATGTGTAGTTTGAAACATTTTTTGACCAACAATGTTTCAGTTGGAAAGGTTTTGCCTAAAATAATTTTAACTAAGATTATTTCAATTGGAAATGTTTCACTCGAAACCATCTAGATGTGGCATATAAGTTGGTAGCCACCTCCCTCATTTTCAACAATTTTATAAAACTTTACATTTCAACTGAATCTTTCTTCAATCCAAAAAAAATCATAAATCTTAAAATACTCTTTTGTAGGGTTTGGAGTCTACAATCCAAAAAAAAAATTATATATTTTTTTATTATTTTTAATATGATTTTAAAAAAATATTGCAAGTAGGTTGTTGTAATCAAGGATGAGGTTGATTATAAATTATAAATAATACTACAATATATATAAATTTTGTGAAAAATATATGAGAGAATCATCTTCAAAAGTGTATATTTTTAAATGATAAAAAAAATAGACAAAAGTTGACATCCCATGAAACCTATAACATTTTGGTGAAGTTTAACTTTAAAACTTTATTACAAAAAATATATTCATAGAGAATTAAACTTTTTTCTATGCATTAGATATTGAAGTTAGTTATTTGGAAAAAAAATTGAAGAAAAAAAATGTTTGTTTTTTTTAATATCCTATCAACCTTGATTTTTTCAATTTCTTTTAGTAATTCAAATTCTTTTATTAAATCAATAAAAAAAAGATCAAACTATTTTAAAAATTAAAATTAAAATTACTAAAAATTACAAGCATAAACTTCATAAAGAGTTCCACATTTCATCATTAACAGGGAAGTGAGAGATAGATTAAGCATTGGGTAAAAGTAACACGCATCAATGCAAAATAGTGAATTGGTGGTGTTGTGTTTGGAGCACACAACAACAGTAGTTACATAGGAAGACTATAAAAAATAAAATAGTAAATAGTTATATACTTTAGTAAATAAAAAATGTAATAAGTAATAATTTATAACTTAATTAGTAAGATATTTAAAATAATTATTTATTTATTTTACATTAATTATCTTAAAGAACTATTATATTTTTTTGTAAAAATATAATAAATCATTAAAAAATCAAGTTTAAAAATTTAAATATGGTAGCTTTTTTATTGGTAAGCAAGATGATTGTATCGATATTAAGAAAAGTAAATACATCGTTCAGGCCCAAACTAGGCATCCATCATGACTTCAACAAAGACAAACCAGACCCGAATGCCAGCCAAAATTAGCAGATCGAGTGGACGCAGCCACCATTAACCAACATTTTTGAACATCAAAAAACTTAACCTACCCGACACTTAAAAAGATCAATTACAAGGATTACCATTCATACCACCAAACCCAAAAAACTTAAACACCCATGAACCAACAAAAAAACCCCAACCAAGCCCCTATCACCAAACATTCTGCTAGGAAAAAACTTGGAATTCCCTCTTCCAGGTCGAGTCTTCTACAAGCACTAAATGGAATTTATTTTTCAAAACTCTGCTCCTACTACGGCCAAGCATTTTTGCTCAATAAGAATCATGTCGTTAACATCCAATAGGAAAGGAAAATAACTTACCAAGGCATCCAAGTCATCCAAGAGATGCAGGTCCCATGAGCATGGAATCCCTTTACCATGTCAAGTTGCGGCCAAAGCTCTATCAAAGCCAACCAGCATGTCTTTGCGAAAGAGGGCCCACATCATCACCCTCACATCCGCTTTTGAAACCCCAACATCAGGCAATCCAACCAACACCAAGAAGAAATATCTAAATCCAAACGGTACCCTTCAACATCCTCCATGAACGCTTTCCCAACCAGGCATTTGATAGTTGCGAAAGATAGATAATCTGGGTGGCGGATAATGTATTGTAGCCGAAGAGAGGAGATCAAGCCTTCAAAGACAATTTTCCTTTTGGAGCTTTTCAATTGCACCAGCCATCCCTCCCATTTCCAACTCCTTCATAGAAACTAGAAGTATAAACCTACTCATCGCACATGCAAAGCACAAAAACCATACCATCGATTGCTTTGGAAATCAAACATCGCCACCCAACAAATAAAGGCCTAGGCAAACGTGCTTGGCCACCATCCTTTGCAACCTAGCGATTGTCCTTGAAAGGACAAAGCATGTCACACAATGTCGGCAAAGAATGATGATTTTAACTTTGCTTAGAAAGTTCTTTATGGGTGTGCAGCCAGCTCACCCTCCTGCCAACTCACCCGTCGACCTAGCGCATGCCACCCGGCCACTCCACATCAACAAACAAGGGATGGGGTGGCAACCTCCCTACCTCCCATAATTTAAATATGGTAGTTATATCTAAATAATGATAATATTTATATTTTATTTTATTTATTTAAGAGTTATTTTATTTTATTTACTTGAAAATTATTTTATAGGCAATTTATTTAATTATTTTATTTTATTTACTTAATAATAATTTTATAGTTTTTTCATATATATGTCTATTTTACTTTAGTTTTCATTAGTTAATATTTGAGTTCTTTAATAAGTAGTGTTAACACACTTAAGCCATTACACTTCATCCTTTGTTGTCACTTAATTACACTTCTAAACATAATTATAAAATAGTATGATAACTTGAAGTTTTATATCATACTATATAACTTAATATCAAGAATATGGCTTCCAAAGTTCCAATATAAATTGATATCATATTTAAATTTAAATTTTTAAATTATACTAACAAATTATCTCCTCTAACAAAGGAGATTAAGACTTCATATATTCTAAACCTATGATATAGGGAAAAGTCAACCATTCTTAATAAATTTGAAGAATGTTATTTAAATCCATGGTTTAAATGTTTTTTAAATTTTAATTATGAATGGTCCCTTCTAACATCTTCTTTAACACTTATACATTTAATTCATTTCTATAGATTAAAATAGATACATTGCATTGAATCAATAAGTCATTTATATTTATAATTTGTAAATCTAATGTACTCAAAAATTAAATAATTAAATGGTAAGCTAAAATAAAATTGTGATTGAATATATATGGATGAACTTATTGTATTATTCAACTTTGTGCTTTGATTTAAAATATATAATTAATGTATATATTAAAATTGATTGATGAAATGTTCATGATATTTAAGATTTGATTATATAAATTGATTTTACATTGGTAAAGTATGATTATTTAAAGAGAATTATTGTTATATTTATCTATTATGTCTATTAATTCTACACAAGCATCACCACTAGTTGTTTGCAAATATTTTGGTATTCTCTTCATTGCTTATTTTCAAAATTTAACCTTAGTCAATTTGCAAACAAATAGTGGTGATGCTTGTGTACAATTAATAGACATAACAGATAAATGTAACAATAATTCTCTTTAAATAATCATACTTATCAATGTAAAATCAATTTATATAATCAAATCTTAAATATCAAATATGTCAATAACAACAAATGATAGATGGAAAAAGATAGGAATAAAATAAAATATAAAAATGTTAATGACAAAGAAAATTCAATTAATAAAACAAAATTGATTCAAAATTAATTTTGAAGATTGAATTAATATTTTTCATGTTGCCAAATGTAAGAGGTTTGAAAGTCCACCCCAGCGACGCAAGGTATCCAACCCCTCACGCCCGGGTCCGGCCCATCCCCTGGGACTTGGACTTCTTGCATTAAACGGATGCAAGTTGGTAAGTGGGATTCATTGCCCAAAAGATGGCTATGTGGATTCAAAGAGATATCATTCTCAAAGCATCTATTCCACTTAAATCACATATCTAATCAAAATAAACAATATCTCTCAACGTATTTAATTATTTTATTTACTTGAGAAGTATTTTATTTTTATTTTAGAATTACTTAAAAAATTCTTTTATTTTATTTAAAATTTTATTTTATAATTTTATTCCTTTTTAAATGTATATTCTTGAGTGAAAGTCAATATCTTTTTACAATTGTAAAACACCTCTCGATATAATTATAATACATTAATGCAGACAATCTATATATTAAAATAATGGATAAAATGACATGAATATTACATTCTTACAACTATAAAATGTCTCTCAATATGAGAAAATGTACACCATTAATACAATTGCGTGTTAAATCTAACAAGTGATCTATCTATTTAAGTGACGGGTAAGATGACATGGATATTACATGAAAACACTTGATCTAAACATGGTCCAGGAATGAACTATAGAGAGACAGAATCTTATTGGATGAAGACATTTTAAGCTTTGCTAATTTCTGTAGAAGCTTCTGCTGAAAATTTTGGAAGGTTCGACAGAGAAGCCACAGAAACTACTGTAAGACCAATGAAAATAAATAATCCCATGGCAGATGCACACACAGCACCTTCTACGCGATGACAAAACATTTCAAATTCATCACAGACTTTTATCCACCCAGCATGATTGTTTCCTTCCAATCCAATATACCCAACTGCAGTAGCTGCCGAAACCCCACAAGTTATAAGCATTGTCGTCATCTGGTTAGTCAAAAAAACAGTCAGGACTTTAACTCCATATAAACAGAAATCTAGAAAAACATAACCTAGTGTTATGTTAAATGGGGTTTATCTTATTTCAATATATCTAAAAAATAAATAGAAAACAGTCTGCACAGAGGGGTTTAAAGTTTAAAAGGTATATTTTAAGTTTTGATTTGTTTAGGTGGTTCATCTGAAATCACAATTTCTTTGTCAGTAAGACTGTGATTTAAGTTGAGCCATCTAAACATGTCAAAACTTAGAACGTGTCATTTAAACTGAAATGTATCCACATACTTACGAAGTCAAAAAAGAAAAGCCATTTTCGACAAGAATGAAGAAGCCCCTTGACATTGCTAATATGGTAGATGGTCAAAGATAACAGCCCATACACTGCAGCTGTTGCATTGGCCACAACGAAAAACCTGAAAAAAAATCCACAATTCACAGTTTAACAAAGCAAATTCTCCCACAGATGCACTTTAGTTATGTTATGCTTACATTTTGTAACATTTTGGTGGGGTCCCTGACTCCCTGCAAGTTCTTTATAAACTCTAAGTTCAATAAAGTTGCTATGGTCTAAACCTGGATTCTTCATTGGGTAGTAAGAAAAAGTTACAAAGATTCAGGAAATAAAAAGTTTAAACCATTGCAGTTCTTAACAAATTAAAATCAGAGCACAGAAATGAATCAAAATCATACGTAAAGGCCGGCATATAATAATATTTGGCATAAATGTAGACACCATAAAGGTCGATAGTTTGCTTGTCCAATCCCATAACAATTGCAGCACCCAAAGTGGTTATTGTAGCCATCAATCTCAAGAAAATTTCACTCCGACCTCCGGGTCGATATCCAGAGACAGTATCCATTGCCGCCGCCTTTCCACTAATTGTAATCTCGTCCTTTTCTCCCTTCATATTCAATTTATACTTGTGTGCAGAAGAGCCACAAATCTACACCTTTCACGCTTTTGAAATTTGCACTTCTTCACTGAACGCTTATCAAGCTTTCATTCAATTTATAGACGTGAAGCCCCTATCACTAGCAATAAATGACATGCACTTTAGTGGCTATCTTGATAGGATTGGCATGTGATTAATATTCACTTCTTTAAAGAGAAAAAAAAAACAAAAACAGAGTTCTCGCACTTTCCATATTCCTCTTATCCTCCTTTTACAAGCTTTTTGTCACCTTCCACTACTTTTTTTCATGACGGATTATTTAGGTTGATTGGAAATTTTGATGTGAAAAATTTATATAATGAATTCAAAACTATTCTTATATTAATTTCATAGATTGGAAAACACATCAATTATGATTTATTATTCACTTATGTTTAGTATAAAAAAATCTAGATGACGTTTTTTCGCTTTGAACAAGAATATTGATGCAAAATACCATGTAAAATCTTGATTTTTTTGGACTTGTTTTACTATTTATTTCAAAATGGAGTTCTTTATTTTTTAATTTAATCAAATTATATACAAAATCAATGAAAATATAATATTACATATATTATTTTTTGAAAAGTTAATTGTGAAGGTTACATGCTTTTAAAATCTTGCTTTGAGATGATTTAATTTAAGCCTATCAAGTATGATGCAAATAGTTTATTTTGTCTTCTTAAATTGTAACTCATATATAACAATGAAAAAGGTTACCACAACCAAGTTTGATTTAAGTGGGTTCAATAGAACCCCCTTCAATCAAACCCCTTTTGCACATTTGAAAAACTACCTCTCCGTCTTGTATGTAATTTTCTAAGGAGTTCAATCCAAAGGGATCAACTCTTACGATCAGATGTCATGTAATCCCACTTGACTACTAACTAGATTTGATCTAAAAGATTCTATCAAAAACTCCTTAAATCGAACTAAAAAAATCTGAATATATTTTGTCTTCCACTTTTTCATTTTTATCTGATACTCACTATTATACTTCCACATTTTTAAAACCAATTTACAATCAATACATTTTTTAAACAATCTTGTATTACATTTAATAAATGTTAAATAGCTAGCATATCATAATTTCAAGGTTAGTCGCAATCAAATCGACCAGAAGTCAACTGTATTTATATGTATGTACAGAACAAAGTTAGTAATGGCGTTTAAGTCGAAAATAAGAAACCAAGGAGTTAAATCTTGTTACACGGGTAGCACCTTTTTTTAAGCTAAGGACGGACGGCAAAGGCAAGCAAAGAAAGGAAGTAGCCGGTAATGTGAAAAATCCCATCATTTTGTTTAGCCATTATCAAGTAATTTTTGCCTGGTCCACATCAGTCATTGCCGACATTAATTGATTGACAATGATTCTGAGAATCTACACGAAGGATTGGAGGTGTAGACTACGTAAGCCATCAATAAGATTTAACGCATTGGATGTTGATCAAGGGAAAGTCAAATTATCAATGCCACTGTCATGAATGTGATGATCTACCTCGCCAATAATTTTTATGCATGCACAAGGAGTTTTCTAGTTACAGAATTTTCTAGTTATGGAGATTTCTAGCTGCTTCGACTTGATTTTGACAAGTATACTCTTTTGGAATGAAGATATATGATAAAACAATCAAATTTTATTACAGAGCTGAGTTGGGGTTTCTCATTTAGAACTGTGTAGCTGTTGGATCAAATAGTATTGTAGAATTATTGCCTTTCTGTGGCTATAAATACATATTTTTGCTTGTTGGCGAAGTAGAAGTTTGCCATGTCACTCTTTTATGTATGTTTAAATGTAATAAAAGTTCTTATAAATATTTAATGTCGAGAGATATTTTATAATGTGAGTAGGAGGTGGAGCATTGAGTGTGTTAACAAAAATATTTTCTTTTAGTTTAAATTTAATGTCATTTATATGTCAAAATATCAATATTTAAACATAGTGTTTTCAAATAAACAAACACTAAGTAGTAAATAAAATAATTTTGAAGTAAATAAAATAGGTTCAAATCAATATCTCTTTTTTTTATTAAGAGGGGTAAATGCTTTTGATCCAATATAAATTCTCAAACATTTCAATGGGGTTTGAATCTTGATGGCAAGAATAACAACACAACAACTTAACCATCACACCATGCCACTATTGGCTTCAAATTGATATCTCTTGATATTAAGATAGATATATTTAAGATATCTATTCTAATATATATGATCATGCATATTTAAATTTGACAACATTAAATTGTTTGTTTTATTAACCATTCTCTAAATTAAGAATTAAAACATGTAAATTGTTAGTTTTTAGAAGACTAATGACTTAAAAAATTTAAATTCTTATGATTTAATTAATTAATTTGTATATGTAACATTCTTAAAAGATGAGATACATGAGTTTTATTGAAGTACCAATTAAAAGCATTCATAAAACATATTGTCTTTGGATTTTCAACCATAATTTTAATTAAGATATATGGTTAAAAGTAAAGAGAAAAAGATTTGTCAATGTATTTATTTTCCATTATAATTATGGCATAAGTTGAGTAGTGTTAATGTGTGGCTTTGACACTTCAATGTTGGTAAAATGATTTTAAATGATTATTTTTAAACATTTTTTTCAAGGTTTGGTATTAGTGTTTAAATGTTTTGAATCCATTCAAAGATTTGTATAAATATTATTTTAAAAGCGTGTATTTTATGGAATATAGGAATTTAATCATATGGTTAAGAATGTTTTTAATTATTCTATGTTTTTTTTAAGTAAAAATATTTTAAGAAAATATTACAATATAAAATATATATATTATAAGTTTCATATGAATCCTAGGCTAATTAGAACAAAAGAAAATTTAAAATAGAGAGAAAGGTGTTCTTGAAAGAAAATCAATATTGTATATAGATCAAGAAAGAAGTCACAATATTAATGTACAAATTGTTGGTAAAAGGTGGCAGTAACCTTTTATTCCTATGTCATTCATATCTTCATGTTCCTTGGAATGTGTTCTAGGGGACATGAGAGAAAATTATATAATATTCACATATTATAATTATATTTTAAAGAGGTTATTTAATGTCGGTGGGAGTTACATGGCATAGTGGACAAAATATCCTTCTTAGGCATCCACTTATGGAAGGTGAAAGGTCATGCCCTGGGTGCCCAAGTGGGGGAGGAGTTTGGTGTTCATTCATGTTCCACTAGAGAGTCAAAGAGCATCGGGAAGTTATAATCTTCATTGGCTATAGGCTAGGAACCCATGAGAGAATTCATGTGAAGGGAATTAAATATTTTATTATGTATATTGGTTGTCCAAGAGGTAGGCATGGGTTTTTCAAGTGGTATTTTCCTCTTGTTTCAAGTTATCATTTGTGATTTTCCCTCTCATAAGTTTCTATAAATTGGAGCCATGGGATGGTAGTTTTATGTTGAGTTCTTGAAGGTAACAAGGTGTTGCCAGGTTGATCAAAGAATAGCAATGGAGTGCATTGTTGTATATCTCTCCATTGAAGATTAATAATATGCTTTCCCTCTCTTCTTTTGTGGATTTTTTTTTCTTGAAAGGGTTTCTCCACGTAAATCTAGTGTCTCTTATGGTTTGCTGATTTTTTTATTAATGTTGAATGTGCAATCACATACATAAATATGATTTGGTAATCTAGTTTTTAGTTTTCAATCACTTGCATAGGTTAATATTGCAGCTTATCTTCACCTTGTTTTCAACATTTGGTATAAGAGCTAACAACTTTGTTGAGAGAGGGACACCTTTCTCTTAAGTGTTGAATTTTTTTTTACTGCAATGGGAGCTTTTGTTTAGTGGTATATTGCAAATTTGTGAGGAATATTGTATACAATGGCCTCTACCTCTCACTAGGATATTGATAAATTCAAAGGCATAGGCTACGAGGGAAATTAAATATAGATCTCCTTGAAAAGAGATGAATAGTTGCCAATTTCACAATATAAACAAAGCCAACTGCAATGTGTGATGAAGATTAGAAAAATTTGGACAAGAATTCATTATGAACCATTCAGTTGTGTCTTGTGGATTTTTTCCTCTTGAATGTCTCCACAAAAAACACCACATACAAGTTGGGGAAGAGGATAGGTGAAATCTATCAAACGTAAAGTCTTTCTAACAAGTTATATCTCAAAAGATGGTTATATTCAAAAAATATGAAATATGGTGATTCAATTGTAGATCATTTAAATGCATTTTATTTTATTATAAGTCATCTTGTATCCATATATATTAAATTAGAATATGAAGATAAAAGTATCTTGTTTCTTTGTTCTTTTCCTGAATAGTGGGAAATGTAATTATTTCCATAAGTAGTGGTAATGCAAAGCCAAATATGGAAAACATGATTCCATACTTATTTTAGAGGATATGAGGATAAATTATTTGAATTTTGGCTCCCAAGATACCTTGCATGTGAGGAGTAGATCCAAAAAGAAAGGGCCTAAAGGCGATAAAAAGAGAGATAAGTATAAAGTGTTAGAATTGTGAAAAACACGAGCCACAAGATCAAACAACAATGTAAGAGATCTGCAAACAAAGAATTACAATATTTCTCAATAAGAAAAAGCTACAACAATGAACCTCAAAATCTTCAAGGAAAACAAAATTCCTCAAAGGTTGAGAGTTCTTCATTGTGAAATTATATGAGAAATTTTGGAACATCAATGGATGCAACCTCAACAAGGAAAGAAAAATTAATATAAAGGTTCAAGATTTGGGACATCAAATGGATTGGGGATCAAGGTTTAGGCATACCAAGTACCTAGACAATGGTAAACTTGATACATTGACACAACATGGGAAAGAATGCAATGGGTTGGTGTTTCAAAGATCAAGGAAACATGAAAATGGTATCTGAGAAGGGGAAATCTAAAAATTCATAAGAAGAAGCTTAAGGAAAATGTTGTAGTTTTTGTAGATTGTGGGTGACAAGGAAATGATACGCAAGGAAGGGAAACTCCAATAGCCCAAAACACTAAGTACTTGAACATACAACACCCAACACTTGGACATTTTCTTGGATGTTTACAACTTCCAACACATGAGAGGTCTCACTTGGAATTTCTCATGTATCATAATTAATGTTTGATAAAATAGGGAAAAGGAAACAAAGGGGAAGGAACTCAAGAAAAAATTGGCACTGTAAGATTGAGTCCCAAAAAGTACAACTAGTTGTATTACATCATACAATATCAAATTAGAAGTCTCAAGTGTCAAAAATAATTATATAGGCACACTTGATCAAACCATGTTATTTTCATGATACCATATAAGTGTGTATTCCATGAGACATAAACACCACAATATGCAATCCTACATGTAGTTCCTTACTCTATGTCCCACCAATGCAATGTTTGGAACCATGTAATGAAATTCAAAGGTCACTCCTTCACTTATATGTAACCCTTTACATCATGTTCCATTCACATAGCATTAAAAATCACATTTTTTAGCTTTATTTGTGTTCCACACCATATTTACATCCTCATACATTAGCACACATCAAGCATGTAGATAATATGATCATGCAACACCTTTACATCAGTGTGCAGCAATGGTGTATATCTCTTTTGGGTTGTAAATCATGACATGTCAATTGTTAGCATAGAAAAGAACAAGCATATTAATTATTATAAGTTGAAGCATCATACATGGAATTCCAACTAGTTCAACTTGCATAATGTCATATGTCTTCACAATCATATAAATTATAAATGTGCATTTATAACATAATAGATAGGCTAACATTTTTTTTTGTATTAAGATAATGTAAACACATTACAATTGTTCACTGTTTACAGCACCATATAGCTCTTAGTTGCAACAGAATTAAAGAATAGGACAAATTTAAGACAATACAAAGCAAAGAATAAACTTGGTCGCTTCACAGTTCAGACAGAGATAGAGAAGCCCAAAACAGAAATAATAAATCAATTGTCTCAGACATAGAGTGAAAAAGAACACATGCAGCATTAACAGTTATTTTCAAAATTCCAGCTGGCTAATACACTAATGACATCAAGTTCATCTTTAGAGAAAACTTCCTTTGTTTCATGGTTGGGTATGCTAGACAGTTGAGAGCTTTTGGCGTCTTTGCAACCTTTCACCTTGTTGACTTGATCTTTGTACTCCTCTTTGAAGATCCTCAATGCCTGGATGAAAATAGCCAAGTTGGGGTGCCCTTGTTTCCAGTGGACAAGCATTGTGCCACCATGGATTAGCCTGGGAAATTTATTTTCTGCTAATTCCATGATTTCCACAACCTGCAAAGCAACATTAAAAAGAGTGATCCTTTTATTCGACTCAGTAAGATTCCTCTGAACCCCACTATACTTGTCCTCATTCCTTGCTTTCCAAATAACCCATAAAATTTTAGTTGTTAGAATAAACCAAAAGAGATGAAGTTCTTTACTCAGTTTAACATCAAAACCCATTAGAATCTCTTTCCAATTGAGCTTCATGTTTGAGCACCAAGAATCATGATCATTCCAAAACATATTCCAAATTTCATTAGAATAAAGACAGTCAAAAAAAATATGGTAAACATTTTTTGGAACTCTGCAAATTTCACACATAGCAACATCAGAATTTTTAAATTTAAATGGAACTTTATGAAGTAAAACAAGCCACATGAAACAATTCTTCTTAGCATCAATTCCATTATACCACAGATAAGAGAATTGTTTTGCCATACTTTATCATCAAGATTAGTCTTCCAGACCTTATTCAGGTAATCAGAAGGAGTGCAAGGTGCAAGGAACTTTCTTTATAAATAGTTTTAGTTTTAACCTCCTATAGAGGGAGAGTACCTAGCCATTGTAAGACCATTGGCTCATCTTTCCATTTTTCCATTTGAAGAGGGAGCCAAGAGTTACAAGCTTCTTTTAAAATAGAGTACGTTCTAAAGTTGGAGGATGGTATTCCATAGTCCTTTCTCAACTAGTCCCAACAAACCAATGATCCACCCCTTATAATGTTGCTGAAAGTTTTAATTCCCATTTGGTTCCATTTTTTTGCTTAGTAACCCTGCAAAAGAGCTAAGGGGTTACCATTATGCTTTAAATTCCACCAGATGGATTTGCTAGGGTGGATCAAAAATTTATTTGAATCAGTTAAGAGAGGGCTAGAGAACTTACATTTGATAGCTTCCCAGGCCTTCCAGATACTTCTGAAGACCAGTCATCTTGTAGGTACAATTGGATACTTGGTGATGAGGAGATCACTGAAAGGAAGTGCCTTCCAGGACTTTTCCATTTTGGGGACAGCTTGAGAAATGTTCTTCCTAATTAGGACCTTCCAAGGTTCATTCCCATCCAAGGCCTTGATGACCCACTTCACTGTAAGGGAAATACCATGTTTCTTCAAGTCTTTTAGACCCAGACCACCATAGGCTTTCTTTACGAAACACCATGCCCATTTGACAAAATGTACCTTCTTCTTGCCTTTCCCATCAGACCAAAGAAACCCTCTGATTTTATTTTGAAATTCATTGACATGATAGCTATTAAAGAACCAAACAAAGGAAAAGTACAGAGTGTATGAAGAAAGTATCTTTTGGAAAACTTGAACCCTCCCAGCAAGGGATAGGTAATGCCTATTCCAGCTATCCAACTTTTTATCAATTTTTTCTTTCAGCCAGTGCCACATTTATTTTAGGTTGGGAGATACAAAAAATAGTATCCCCAGATACCTTACCTGTTTCTGGGGGCCTCCCCATGTAAGATCAAACTTTTGCAGCTAGCTAGGGGGGTTGTCAACCCACCTTAGCACAATAGACTTATCCTTTGAGACCTTTGCTCCAAAGGATAGGCAGAAAAGATATAACTCGGTTAGTAACATGTTTAAGTTTTCCTTTTCCAAATCCAAGAAAATGGAAGTATCATCTACAAATTGAATATTAAGGAGCTCATTATTATAAGGTAGATAGACCCCTCTCACCTTAGGAGATAAACTATTGTCCCTTAGCAGATAATGAAGGGCATCTGAGGCAATGACGAACAAGGCAGGGGCAATAGGACATCCCTGCCTAATTGACCTTTCCAACTTAATGGCTTCCGACCTAGCTCCATTCACATCTATTTTAGAAGATGCATCATTTAGGAGGGTACTAATCATCCTGGCGAAGCCTTGTGGGAACCCGAATGCTTCCAGTCATTTTTAAGAAATACCATTCCACTATGTCGTAGGCCTTCTCGAAATCCAGTAAGAGAATTACCATATTTTGTTGTGATCTTTTGGCCCAATCAAGAGTCTCTCAGCTAGTTATCAAGTTTTCAAGAATGTATCTCCCTTTGATCAACCCAGTCTGGGTTGATTTTATGAATTTGGGGAGGCTATTGGTGAGCCTCATAGCTAGAAATTTTGCAAGCACTTTGTAGGAAACATTCAATAGAGTGATAGGTCTCCAATTCTTAATCAGTGTTTTAGCTCCTTTAGGTAGCAATTTGATTAGGCCTTGGTTAATATAATGTCCCAAGGACCCTTTTGCAAAGGCTTCCATATATACCTAGTGAAGATCTTCATAGATCCAATCAATGACTTGACCTTGTAGAATTCCACGGGGAGACCATCTATCCCTGGAGATTCATCATTACTCATGGCAAGGATTGCTCTTTTGATCTCTTCCTTGGAAATCTCAGCAACTAATTGTATATTGTCATCTTCAAAAAAATTCCTAGGCATTAACGTCTTGAGCTTGTTTCTAGCCCCCAAATAGTTAGCCCCATCATCCTCAGCTTTGAAGAGGTCCTTGTAGAAAAGAGTAAATTGTTGCAAGATGTCTTCTTGATTTGACAAGGTCACACCATTGTGACAGATCTAATCAATTTGCTCCTTCATGCCTTTTTCTTTTATATACCTGAAAAATAACTTTGTTCCTTTATCCCCATTACTAAGCCAATTGAGCTGTGTCCTCACTTCCAGCCTTTGAATCTTATTGGTTTGCAGCTTCCTTAAGGAGATTTTGGCCTTGTTGAGCTCCTCATAGAGCTACTCATTAGTATGATTTTCTTGAATCCTTGCTTCAGCAACAAGTAAAACATCTTGGAGGTGATCTTCTTCCCTCCTCCTATCCAAGGCTTTTTTCTAGCCAATTGTCTAGAAGATACATTTCCAAGACAAGACATTTTGATTCCATCTATCAACGGGGCTGAGGTCTTTCAGCATCCACCTATTGATACCTCTTAAGTTATTTACAACCTCAATGCAATCTTGGTCTCTCAATAAACTAGTGTTGAGCATAAAATTATCTTTATTCTTGGGCCTAATCTTGATCCCACAATTTATAATTAATTTAGCTTTAATAGGGTGATGATCTAATAGAGTGTACGAATAAACAAGAACTTTATTTCCTTCACTAACGGGCTCAAAACATCACACATCTTTATTGGCATAGAATCTATCCAATCATAGAATCTATCCAATCTACTATAGATTCTTTTTCAACCCTTCTGAGCATTACACCAAGAAAACCACACACCATTACTTTCTTGCTTAAGACCTTCAAGAGGATCGATAATATTGAGCCTATTCTTCATTCTGAGCCAATAGTGTCTCTTGTTCCCTTTCCATTCCATATCAACACCACCCTTTTTATCTTCTTTATGTTCAATCGTGTTAAAGTCCCCGCCTAACACCCAAGAAACATTCAGCAGCCTTGCAAGCCACCTCCAGAGCTCACTCTTACTGAGATATTCATTCAAAGCATAAATTGAGCAAACACCAAATTTGGCATCGCATCTTTCAAAGGTGGCCCAAACTGCCCTATTGCACGGGGAGACCCCTGAGTTAGTGAGGTAGGGTTTCCATTTATTAGCCACCGGGATGGCAACACCCCCTCTGCCTTTCTCATGCTTGGAGGCCATGAACCATGAGTTCCCCCAGATAAACTTTAAATTGGTTTCAAGCATAAAGCCTACAACCTTGATTTCTTGCAAGAAGACAAAATCCTTGTTTTGATCAAGATTAAGAAACCTTCTTACTACATAATTTCTATTAGGGGACTCTAAACCCCTAACATTCCAAGAGGTAAGGTTAATCATCATTATTGCAATTGGGGGTAGAGGGCTCTTTGGCATTCTTAAACATTTCAAAGAACCTGGTCGATATATGAATGTGTTTATTAACTAAAGTGTTAGGACATGATGATAGCCTATCACTTTTTTTGCACCAATACACCCTTGTGTTGCTTTAAAATTTAACCTAGACTACCCTTGCATTTGCATTGCAATGCATCAAATGCGTGCAACATGAATGTGTTTACATGCGTTAGGCATGTAGACATGTCCCACTACAAAATGATGCATCAAAAACCCTAACTTTGATGCCCTAAAAAGAAAATAAAATGAGAAAATCACAAAGTGAGTATAGGGTAGGGTACATACCAGTGGCCCTACACCCTCTAGCCATCAGCGATCAGCCTCCAAAATCGTCATATTTGCACAAGGTCTTCTCACTCTGAACTATAGAGAGACAGAATCTTATTGGATGAAGACATTTATGCTTTGCTAATTTCTGTAGAAGCTTCTGCTGAAAATTTTGGAAGGTTCGACAGAGAAGCCGCAGAAACTACTGTAAGACCAATGAAAATAAATAATCCCATGGCAGATGCACACACAGCACCTTCTACGCGATGACAAAACATTCCAAATTCATCACAGACTTTTATCCACCCAGCATGATTGTTTCCTTCCAATCCAATATACCCAACTGCAGTAGCTGCCGAAACCCCACAAGTTATAAGCATTGTCGTCATCTGGTTAGTCAAAAAAACAGTCAGGACTTTAACTCCATATAAACAGAGATCTAGAAAAACATAACCTAGTGTTATGTTAAATGGGGTCTGTACAGAGGGGTTTAAACAGTATACTTTATTTTTTGATTTGTTTAGGTGGTTTATTTGAAATCACAATTTCTTTTTCAATAAGACTTATATATTTATGTGATTTAAGTTGAGTCATCTAAACATGTCAAAACTTAGAACGTATCATTTAAACTGAAATGTTTACATACTGTAAATAATCCGCATACTTACGAAATCAAAAAGGAAAAGCCATTTTCGACTAGAATGAAAAAGCCCTTGACATTGCTAATATGGTAGATGGTCAAAGATAACAGTCCATATACTGCAGCTGTTGCATTGGCCACAACGAAAAACCTGAAAAAAAATCCACAATTCACAGTTGAACAAAGCAAATTCTCCCACAGATGCACTTTAGTTATGTTATGCTTACATTTTGTAACATTTTGGTGGGGTCCCTGACTCCCTGCAAGTTCTTTATAAACTCTAAGTTCAATAAAGTTGCTATGGTCTAAACCTGGATTCTTCATTGGGTAGTAAGAAAAAGTTACAAAGATTCAGGAAATAAAAAGTTTAAACCATTGCAGTTCTTAACAAATTAAAATCAGAGCACAGAAATGAATCAAAATCATACGTAAAGGCCGGCATATAATAATATTTGGCATAAATGTGGACACCATAAAGGTCGATAGTTTGCTTGTCCAATCCCATAACAATTGCAGCACCCAAAGTGGTTATTGTAGCCATCAATCTCAAGAAAATTTCACTCCGACCTCCGGGTCGATATGCAGAGACAGTATCCATTGCCGCCTTCTTTCCACTAATTGTAATCTCGTCCTTTTCTCCCTTCATATTCAATTTATACTTGTGTGCAGAAGAGCCACAAATCTACACCTTTCACGCTTTTGAAATTTGCACTTCTTCACTGAACGCTTATCAAGCTTTCATTCAATTTATAGACGTGAAGCCCCTATCACTAGCAATAAATGACATGCACTTTAGTGACTGTCTTGATAGGATTGGCATGTGATTAATATTCACTTCTTTAAAGAGAAAAAAAAACAAAAACAGAGTTCTCGCACTTTCCATATTCCTCTTATCCTCCTTTTACAAGCTTTTTGTCACCTTCCACTTATCCTCCTTTTACAAGCTTTTTGTCACCTTCCACTACTTTTTTTCATGACGGATTATTTAGGTTGATTGGAAATTTTGATGTGAAAAATGTATATAATGAATTCAAAACTATTCTTATATTAATTTCATAGATTGGAAAACACATCAATTATGATTTATTATTCATTTATGTTTAGTATAAAAAAATCTAGATGACGTTTTTTCCCTTCGAACAAGAATATTGATGCAAAGTATCATGTAAATTCTTGATTTTCTTAGACTTGTTTTACTATTTATTTCAAAATGGAGTTCTTTCTTTTTTAATATAATCAAATTATATGCAAAATCAATGAAAATATAATATTACATATATTATTTTTTGAAAAGTTAATTGTGAAGGTTACATACTTTTAAAATCTTGCTTTGAGATGATTTAATTTAAGCCTATCAAGTAAGATGCAAATATTTTATTTTGTCTTCTTAAATTGTAACTTGTATATAACAATGAAAAAGGTTGTCACAACCAAGTTTAATTTAAGTGGGTTCAATAGAACCCCCTTCAATCTAACCCCTTTTGCACATCTGAAACACTACCTCTCTGTCTTGTATGTAATTTTCTAAGGAGTTCAGTCTAAAAGGATCAATTCTTACCACGAGATGTCATACAATCCCACATGACTACTAACTAAATTTGATTGAAAAGATTCTATCAAAAACTCCTTAAATCTGAATGAGCCCTTGGTCTACTAGTGAAGTTGAAAGGTTCTGAATTAGCCCACCAGGGATCAAGTCTTGCTAAGTCCAAGACCCCGACACCTAATAAGGGATGAGGCCAAGATCGTGCCCTGGACGGATTTTGGCGGAATGGATACCCCTCAAACCTTGGCTCTAAACTAAAAGGGACCCCCTTGAAATATCTCCAACAAAAAAATAAAAACTCCTTAGATCGAACTAAAAAATTTGAATATTTTTGTCTTGCACTTTTTCATTTTTATCTAGAAATGATACTCACTATTATACTTCCACATTTTTAAAACCAATTTACAATCATAAGTTTTTTAAAACAATCTTGTATTATATTTAATAAATGTCAAATAGCTAGCACATCATAATTTCAAGGTTAGTCGCAATAAAATCGACCAAAAGTCAATTTTATTTATATGTATGTACAAAACAAAGTTAGTAATGGCGTTTAAGTCGAAAATAAGAAACCAAGGAGTTAAATCTTGTTACACAGGTAGCATGTTTGTTTAAGCTAAGGACAGACGGCAAAGGCAAGCAAAGAAAGGAAGTAGCCGCTAATGTGGAAAACCCCATCATTTTGTTTAGCCATTATCAAGTAATTATATATATATATATATAATAAAGCCAAGGAATTACAATGAATAATAAATGCAGTTCCAAAAAAAAGACTGTTAAGAGAGAACACATCACTAAAAATTACAATATTTCAACATTACAGCCAGTAAACATCAAGTAATTTTTGCCTGGTCCACATCAGTCATTGCCGACATTAATTGATTGACAATGATCCTGAGAATCTAAACGAAGGATTGGAGGTGTAGACTACGTAAGCCATCAATAAGATTTAATGCATTGGATGTTGATCAAGGGAAAGTCAAGTTATATGGATTATCAATGCCACTGTCATGAATGTCATGATCTACCTCGCCAATATTTTTTATGCATGCACAATGAGTTTTCTAGTTACAGAATTTTCTAGTTATGGAGATTTCTAGCTGCTTCGAGTTGATTTTGACGAGTATACTCTTTTGGAATGAAGATATATGATAAAACGATCAAATTTTATTACAGAGCTGAGTTGAGGTTTTTCATTTAGAACTGTGCAGCTGTTGAATGAAATAGTATTGTAGAATTATTGCCTTTTATGTGGCTCTAAATACATATTTTTGTAAGTTGGCGAAGTAGAAGTTTACCACATCACTCTTTTATGTATGTTTAAATGTAATAAAAGTTTTTATAAATATTTAATGTTGAGAGATATTTTACAATGATAATAAGAGGTGGAGAGTTGAGTGTGTTAACAAAAATATTTTCCTTTTACTTTAAATTTAATGTCATTTATATGTCAAAATACTAATATTTAAACATATAATATTTTCAAATAAACAATTCTATGTAGTAAATAAAATAATTTTGAAGTAAATAAAATAACTTCAAATCAATATCTCTTTTTTTTTTATTAAGAGGCGTAAATGCTTTTGACCTAATATAAATTCTCAAACACCTCAATGGGGTTTGAATCTTGATGGCAAGAATAACAACACAACTTAACCATCACACCATGCCACTATTGGCTTCAAATTGATATCTCTTGATATTATTAAGATAGAGGTATTTAAGATATCTATACTAATATATATGATCATGTGCATATTTAAATTTGAGAACATTAAAATATTTGTTTTATAAATTAAGTGTTAAAACATGTAAATTGTTCATTTATAGAACACTAATGACTTAAAAGTTTTAAATTCTTATGATTTAACTAATTAATTTGTATATGTAACATTCTTAAATGATGAGATATGTAAGTTTTATTGAAGTACCAATTAAATATCTTCATAAAACATATTGTCTTTGGATTTTCAACCATAATTTTAATTAAGATATATGGTTAAAAGTAAAGAGAAAAAGCTTTGTCAATATATTTATTTTCTATTAGAATTATGGCATAAGTTGAGTAGTGTTGATGTGTGGCTTTGACACGTCAATGTTGGTAAAATGATTTTAAATGATTATTTCTATACAATTTTTTCAAGGTTTGATATTAGTGTTTAAATGTTTTGAGTTCATTCAAAGGTCTGTAAATATTCTTTTAAAAGTGTGTACTTTATCGAATATAGGAATTTAATCATATGGTTAAGAATGTTTTTAATTATTCTATGTTTTTTTTCTATTAGTAAAAATATTTTAAGAAAGTATTACAATATAAAAAAATAAAATCTATTCTAAATTCCATATTAATCCTAGGCTAATTAGAACAAAAGAAAATTAAAAATAGAGAGAAGGGTAGGGAGAAAAAAATGTGGTGATCCTATCAATCAAAGCGAATATCTTCAACTTCTAGACACTCTTTGAAAATTTTAAACTATTATAGTATCAAATATTTTAACACAAGTTGAATACAAGAATACTATGTTCTTGAAAGAAAATCAATATTGTATATATCAAGAAAGAAGTCACAATATTAATGTACAAATTGTTAGTAAAAGTTGGCATTAACCTTTTATTCCTATGTCATTCATATGTCTTCATGTTCCTTGGAATGTGTTCTAGGGGACATGAGAGAAAATTATATAATATTCACATATTATAATTATGTTTTAAAGAGTTGATTTAATGTCGGTAGGAGTTACATGGCATAGTGGACAAAATATCCTTCCTAGGCATCCACTTATGGAAGGTGAAAGGTCATGCCCTGGGCGCCCAAGTGGGGGAGGAATTTGGTGTTCATTCATGTTCCACTAGAGAGTCAAAGAGCATCGAGAAGTTATCATCTTGATTGGCTATGGGCTAGGAACCCATGAGAGAAGTCATGTGAAAGGAATTAAATATTTTATTATGTCTATTGGTTGTCCAAGAGGTAGGCATGGGTTTTTCAAGTGGTATTTTCCTCTTGTTCCAAGTTACAATTTGTGGTTTTCCCTCCCCTAGGTTTCTATAAATTGGAGCCACAGGATGGTAGTTTTATGTTGAGTTCTTGTAGGTAATAGGGTGTTGCCAGGTTGATCAAAGAATAGCAATGGAGTGCATTGTTGTGTATCTCTCAATTGAAGATTAATAATATACTTTCCCTCTCTTCTTGTGTGGATTTTTTTCCTGAAAGGGTTTCTCCACGTAAATCTAGTGTCTCTAATGGTTTCCTGATTTTTTATTAATGTTGAATGTACTTGATCACATATATAAATATGATTTGGTAATCTAGTTTTCAGTTTTCAATCACTTGCATAAGTTAATATTGCAGCTTATCTTCACCTTGTTTTCAACATTTGGTATAAGATCTAACAATTTTGTTGAGAGAGGGGCATCTTTCTCGTAAGTGTTGAAATTATTTTGGCTGCAATAGGAGTTTTTATTTTGTGGTATATTGTAGATTTGTGAGGAATATTGTATACAATGGCCTCTACCTCTCACTAGGATATTAATAAATTCAAAGGCATAGGCTATGAGGGAAATTAAATATAGAGGATCTCCTTGAAAAGAGATATGAATAGTTGTCAATTTCACAATATAAACAAAGCCAACTGCAATGTCTAATGAAGATTGGAAAAAATTGGACAAGAAGTCATGAGGAACCATTTAGTTGTGTCTTGTGTATTTTTTCCTCTTGAATGTCTCCACATAAAACACCAAATACAAGTTGTGGAAGAGGATAGGTGAAATCTATCAAACAAAAAGTCTTTCTAACAAGTTATATCTCAAAAGATGGTTATATTCTTAAAATATGAAATATGGTGATTCAATTGTAGAAAATTTAAATGCATTTGATTTGATTATAAGTCATCTTTCATTTGTATATGTTAAATTAGAAGATGAAGATAAATGTATCTTGCTTCTTTGTTCTTTTCCTAAATAGTGGGAAAATGTAATTGTTTCCATAAGTAGTGGTAATACAAAGCCAAATATGGACAACATGATTTCCATACTTATTTTAGAGGATATGAGGATAAATTATATGAATTTTGGCTCCCAAGATACCTTGCATGTGAGGAGTAGGTCCAAAAAGAAAGGGCCTAAAGGTGATAAAAAGAGAGATAAGTCTAAAGTGTTAGAATTGTGAAAAACATAAGCCATAGGATCAAACAACAATGTAAGAGATCTACAAACAAAGAATTGCAATATTCCTCAACAAGAAAAAGCTACAACAATGAACCTCAAGAATCTTTAAGGAAAACAAAATTCCTCAAAGGTTGAGAGTTCTTCATTGTGAAATTATATGAGAAATTTTTGAACATCAATGGATGCAACCTCAACAAGGAAAGAAAACTTAATATAAAGGTTCAAGATTTGGGACATCAAATGGATTGGGGATCAAGGTTTAGGCATGTACCAAGTACCTAGACAATGGTAAACTTGATACATTGACACAACTTGGGAAAGAATGCAATGGATTGGGGTTTCAAAGATCAAGGAAACATGAAAATGATACCTAAGAATGGGAAATCTAAAAATTCATAAGAAGAAGAAGCTTAAGAAAAATGTTGTAGTTTTTGCGGATTTTGCGTGACAAGGAAATGATACCTAAGGAAGGGAAACTCCAATAGCCCAAAACACTAAGTACTTGGACATAAAACACCCAACACTTGGAAATTTTCTTGGATTTTTACAACTTCCAACACATGAGAGGGCCAACTTGGAATTTCTCATATCATAATTAATGTTTTATAAAATATGGAAAATGAAACAAAGGGGAAGGGACTCAAGAAAAAATTGGCATTGTAAGATTGAGTCCCAAAAAGTGCAACTAATTGCATTACATCATACCATATTAAATTAGAAGTCTCAAGTGTCAAAAATAATTATATAAGCACACTTGATCAAACCATGTTACTTTCATGATTCCATAAAACTGTGTATTCCATGAGACATAAACACCACAATATGCAATCCTACATTTAGTTCCTTACTCTATGTCCCACCCATGCAATGTTTGGAACCATGTCAGGAAGTCCAAAGGTCACTCCTTCACTTATATGTAACCCTTTACATCATGTTCCATTCACATAGCATTAAAAATCATATTTTTTAGCTTTATTTGTGTTCGACGCCATATTTACATCCTCATACATTAGCACACATCAAGCATGTAGATAATATGATCATGTAACACATTTACATTAGTGTGCAACAATGGTGTATATCTTATATGGGTTGTAAATCATGACATGTAAATTGTTAGCATAGAAAAGAACAAGCATATTAATTATTATAAGTTGAGGAATCATACATGGAATTACAACTAGTTCAACTTGCATAATGGCATGTGTCTTCACAATCATATAAATTATAAATGTGTATAATTTGTAACATAATAGATAGGCTAACATTTTCAAATATTAGACAATAGTAAATGCATAGACATATATCTCCCTCAAGAGTATGCCATGTATAGAACATTACAATTATTAGAATAGAATGTTCTAATTCTTGTATTCTTCTTTGTCTCCGTCTTGATTCTATACACTCAAAACCTATGTTTTAATCAATAGCATTGTCACTCAAACCACCTAGGTATCTAGGATCTAGACCATTGGTATCAAAGTGGGTCATATTACATCTCATTTGAATGATATTAGAGTATCTAAGCCTTGATGTCAAACCATGAGATCCATAAAATTACCTTCCAATTCATGTCAAATATATTTGAATGGTGGAGCAATATGTAGTTCGTGTGATGATCAAATATGAAACCACTAACTCATTGAGAACAAAAAATCATTAAGTTTTGCTAGCTTATAGAAGTCCTTGAAGGAGTGGTTCCATTGGCACAATCAATAGTTAAATATTTTTGATGATTGAATCCCTCTATACTTCAAGTGAATTTATTTTTATTCATGTGTTTTAGGCTAAAATAGATGTAGATGCTATGGATATTTGGTGAGATAGTTGCATTTATTCATGATTGACTTTTCTAAAAAGGAAAGGATTAATATTGCACTTCTATAAGTATCTTTATCCTCATTTTAAGTGATGAAAATCCCATGCACTTTGGTAGAACAATAAATAAAATGAAGATTGAAGAATACTTGAGAAAATTCCTAGAAGCCTTCAAGGATTAATACTATTTTAAGAGGTCTTTGATGACTAATACATTCAATAAAAACAATTGTGGCAAGGCAAGACCATTTAGTGTGTTCCTTCCATGACCTCTGTGTGAATTTGGGCACATTCAAGTCAAAGCAGCATAGAGTCTTAAATTATCACAAGGGTCTAAAACCATTCATTTATTCCAAAATAAAGTTGGTCAAGGTTAATATGATGGGATAATCCTATAGTTACATGACTATCATTGAAAATTTGAAGACAAAAGGGAAAATTAGATAAATTCCCCACACCAAAGAAAACACTTTCAAACAAGAAAAAATCATCCAAAATAGGTAAATGGTGAGACAAACATAAATCTTGCACCCATCCCAACATAAAGTGCCATGTGCAAATGAACATGTTCACACACAAATCAAGGATTTGCATGTGCTAGAGGTGAATACATACTTTGAATTTTTCTTTCTCTATGCAACAACCACAATATCCACACTACATGCAAAACCAAATCACCTATTCTACTTGTAGATATGGCTCGTGCAAGGATAAACATTAGTTTTTTGGTCAATTGTGGTAGCATGAAAACCTCTCTTCCAAATCTAATTTCATGCACCTAAATTTTCCAACTGTTAGGTCCCAAAACCACTCTCCCAAATCCTAATTTTTTCCCACCTTCAAGGTTGAGGGGTTTTTCTTCAAGAAAGTGAATAGAGGCTCATCAAGAGATTCAAGATGGTTAAAGGCTAACATATGAGAGTGTGATTTCTCTCCTACACTTTGGACTTAGATTAGACTCAAGAGGGTGTTCCTAGAGGTATACTTTAACAAGTATGTGCATCAAATATAATGAAGAACTAAAATGACAATAGAAAAATCTAATTGCATACTTGACCCCAAAAGTTCTCACCAGGTCAAATATGACTAGCTGCAATAACCTCTATATAGTTGATTGCACACCTTGCACATGCACCCACAACTTCTAGCTTCATTAATCCCTTAAGATATACTCAGTTATGATACATACAAAGTGGCAAGGTGCAGCCATGCTATACATGATTCTTTGAAGTTGTATGTATTATGGTTGCTTGAAATTATCCCCAAGATTTTTTACAAGATCGATGAGCAACATGCATATATACAATACTTCATATACTATTGGTGAATGATTTTAATGGTTTTAATGGGCATGGAAGGTCAAGATTCCTACTAAATGATGCCTTATTCGGAAACAGAGTTATATCCAACCATGACAGTAAAAGAACTATAAATAATAGCAAATTATGATATAAAATAAACACTTATGTTGAATAATGCTCCTTTGAGCTCAATGATATTCATTTACAACAAGAGACCATTACATATATCAAGAATTCAATATATTTAAATGTTGCAACATTTTCAAATACCTATTATAGCTACACCAACAAATATGGTGGAAGAATGTTAACAATAAAGAGGGAATGTCACATCTCTCACTCTAAAGCAATCCAAAATATCAATGATCATTCAAGGAGATAATTGTTTACATACTATACTACAGTAGCTACATCTCTACAACTTACAAAAACACTTTAATGGTGGATAAACTATTAAATGTTGAAATCCTAGACTATTTTGTATTGTGACAAAAAAAAATCAAAAGAACCAACCCTTTGAATAAATAAATAACTTGCATATATAGATTGGTCACTAGGAAATTGAGCAATGAAGGAGAAGTCGTGTGGATTTGATTCTATAGAGATAGTTAATACCCTAGTTGTTGTCATGATAAATGTTGTGTATCAAAATTTTCCTCTTTGGGATTTGCAATTTAGAAAAATGATAAAATCATTTTTAACCATTCACCATAGCTTTGAACATTAATTCCATGTGGATTCTTGTGTAGGGACAAGGAAATTGCCCAAAATAAAGCTAAAAGAGCAACCTAGAGATGGAGTATCAACCATTAGGTTGTGCAATAATAATTGTTCAAGTAAATTTGAGTATGAGAAAAGTTCCATTTTCTCCTTTAGATCTATGAAAACCTACATAAAGAATGAATTTTGGGTTCCATTAGATTAAATATAGTAGTTGTGGAGCCAAATCAAGTTATTAATGAAGCTCTAAGTCAATTAAGAGGGTAGGTGGTGTTTACAATGAAAAATGGTAGTAGTTTCAAACTATCAAGGGTTGGAGGGAACTCATATCACATGCCAAGATTGAAGTGTCAGAGAATCAAGAAATCGAAGGTGACCAGGAAGTTGTGCCAAAAGGGATGAGAAAAGGGAGAAGGTTGATAGGAGAACCCTAACAAAGGAAAGCATTTTGGGAAGTCAAGATTGAGGTTTGAGGCGGGGCTTAACTTGGTATCAAATTAAGGGGAATTCAAAAGATCAACTCTAAAAATTTCTATAGAGAAAATCAATGATTTTTTTGTTGGGAAATTTCCAATCATTATTCAATGAATTAATATTAAAGCTTTGTTCTCAAGTTTTAACATCAATTGGTGTGATATCGTGCTTGGAATTTTACAATATCAAATTTTGAAATTTGTATGTAAATTTGAAATTAAGTAACCTTGATACGGAATTACCTTGCTTAGATCCATCTTCTTTATGATGCTAAAAAATAGTCAACTTAACATGCTTAGCAACACCACCTTATGTGAACTTATAACGATAATAAATAAAAGAAAAAATCACCATAAGATAGCAACAAAGAGGCACAAATAAACAACATAATAGCATCACATGACACACGTTTTACATGGAGAAACCCTTGCAAGAAAAAACTCCAAGAAGAGAGACTAAGTATGCATTATCTTTAAAAAATAATACATTTTTTCACACACTTGTATTTTCTTCTTTGCCTCCAATATGGTAACACCTATGTACCTATGAACACCCTCTTTGTGCTCTAATTTTTTCCAACTTAGGTTCTTCTACTTGCATTATAACTATTCCTCATACCTTCCACAACCAAGGAGCTAAATTGAGTTGTAAAGATGTCTTATGCACCAAACTTGGCACCAAAATATGACTTCTCATTTCAAATGTCCCATCCTTTATTTTTCCTCCTAAGAATATATAAGGACACAATTTTCATATCCAAAAACTTTCCCTCCAATCTAAGCACCCAAACATGGAAATGAAACATCACTTGAAATGCCACAAACCAAGGACTAGCAAGAGACAATTGTTGTCTCTTTCCAAATGCTAACTTGGAAGATCCCAACAATCACTTTTTTTCTCTTCACTTGTTTTTTTACCTTCCCATGCTAGGCATCCACATTTGGTAAAAATTCAATTAAATATTTATGTGCACAAGTCACCTTTAACACTACTAGTGGAATCCTCCATCCCTTATGAATGTATTACAAACAATGGTGAGAATAAAATACTACAAATTATTTTCCCAATACACCCTAAGTGCCTAGGGACACTTTCTAGGGATGTTGGAACCATGAAATATGGCAGAGGATTTACAAGGTAGATGGCACCTTAATCCCAATAATTTTGAACTTTTTGGGTTGAATGAAAAGGGGTGCAATGGATAAGGAATGGTTGAAATTATGACTCTGAAAGATAGAGAATTTTTTGGGGTTTAAAGGATCAAGGATCGAGGAATGGAGATGCAACAAAATAAGTACAATAAGGGATGGAGGGATATGGATGTTTGAAAGTCCAATGCCAATATAGAGGACTTGAGAATTTTACAGGCTTTTAGTTTTGAGGATTGAGAAGAACTCATACCACATGCTAGGAACGATATTAGGGTATGGGAAAGTTTGGTACTTTGCAACTTGTAAAGAGAAAGGAACTACAAGGATGGAATGTCCAATAAGGATGTTGAGATGAGAAACTCCAAAAATTCAACACTAAAATTTTACAAGGGTAGGATCTAGTCAGGGAAAACTTTAGTGGCGAATCTTCGCCAATTGGCGAATTATAGGAATTGACCAAGTCGAAATTGGAAAATTCTCCCTCCCAACAGGGTGTCCAAATCACCCGGAGTTTACAAACTATAGGTCCAATGCATGTCCATTTTCCAATGGGTTTTTTTATGAGGCATATTAAAGAAACAAATTTTCCATTGTCAAACTACTCATTTTAATTGGACCGACTAATATTTTTTCCTGGAATCCTGAAAGCATTTAATAAAACACCTATACATTCGCCAATACTATTAAAATAACATTGTATTAGGATCCATTTCACCAATTAAAATTTACAAATATTTGCTTGTGAAGACCCATTTTGCCAATTAAAATTTATAAAAAGTTGCTCATGAGGACCTATTTTTCCAATAACGTTAAAAAATAATTACACTTGAGGACACATTTCACCTTGAAAATTACAACGTATCATTGTATAAGCACATAGGATTTGCCAAATTTTTAATATACCATTTAAAAATCCTACGGAATTCGCCAAATATGGAATCATGGATTGATATAAATACAATCGAAAGTGTCATTTATTCTTATACATTTTGTTCAGTTCTGAGGTTCTACTTCTCCATTCGAATGTCAGTGAAAGTTGAAAACATAGAATTAAAAGGTGAGTGATCATTTCTTCATAGTGTTATTAGTTCAAATAATAAGTTTTATTTATCTCTTTTCCAT
This sequence comes from Sequoia sempervirens, assembly GCA_007258455.2. Classification (NCBI taxonomy): domain Eukaryota; kingdom Viridiplantae; phylum Streptophyta; class Pinopsida; order Cupressales; family Cupressaceae; genus Sequoia; species Sequoia sempervirens. The sequence continues at coordinate 39,328 of VDFB02323074.1, read as the reverse complement.
TCTTGCTTCAACAAAGTGAACCTTAGAAGTTAGAACCAAACTCTAAAGTTTCAAAGTTTTTGAAACCTTTGACCCACCGAGTAGAAAGATGACCAAGAAAGACTTGCAGCTCAACAAAGTGAACCATCAACCAAGTCGGGGAAGGTGTGTGCAGGATCATCATGGAAAAAATAGGCCCTTAAGTGGCAAAAAATTTAGAAAAATCAGAGTTAGGCAACTCAAGATGTAAAAAATTGAATAAGTTATCTATATTATTTCAAAAATATGTAAGAATAGAATCTGTAGAAAATCGAATGCAGTTTCTAAACTACTAGGTTTATTTTTATTTTTTAAATCTATTTGGTGAAAATTTAAAATTTCAATGCAGTAGTACTTAAATTTCAGGGAAAAAATAAGAAGTAGGTGTCTGTCTAACCACCCTAACCACAATAAAATGATAATATTTTTTTATAATATTTTAGATATAAGTAGAGGACTCATGTCCCTATGTGATGCATATTTTTTGTAATTTTTTTCCAAGTACATAATTAATTATGAATTTTTTATTACAATTTTTTAAAAATATAAAAATTTGTATGTCTAACCACCTTAACTTGGTCAAAACTTCATGAAATTCATTTTTTTTTTAATCTCATAGTATGTGAAGCATAGAATGTGATGCATGTTTTGGATTCAAAAAATGTATACCGTTTGAAAGCTATAGATGTTTTTCAATCAACATATTAATCAGGACTTTAATTATAATTCAAATAGAAAATGAATAATAATTATTTATTAAATTCAAAGTAAAACATAATTTATATTGGTGGAAAGTTCAGAATCTCCTTTAAAAACCCTTTTCATTTTATCAATTTTGGGTTAAAAAAAGTCGTCAGCCACATGGGCCATCATATCACTTACTATTGCCACTTTTTGGGCCATCATGATCCTGCACATACCCGGGCCCTTGAATCGTGAAGTTATGAAAATTTAGAACTCCATGACAAGGTTATATAACTCTAAGGACTAGCGACTAAGTTTAGGAAAGCCAAAAAAATTATATTGTATTCCATGGTATTGAATTTGATATGTGATTTATTATTAATCCATTCCATGAACAAAAATAGATACAATCGAAAGTGTCATTTATTCATAAATTGAAAGTTAGCCAAAGCCGAAAACATAGACTTAAAGGTGAGTGATCATTTCTTCATAGTGTTATTAGTTATAATAATAAGTTTTCTTTATCTCTTTTCCATTCTTGCTTCAGTCTTAAAGATGATATTGAGTAGGTAATGGGATCTATATTATTATTCTTTGTCCTGAAACAAGAAGACATTTTTTTCCAGTTTTTATTCGAAGTGAGAAATGAATATGTCAAGCGAGTCAGAGATCAATATGTCGAGCAACTTGAGCAGCAAGGGTAAGGCTCCTATCGCTCCTCAGGGTGGTGAAGAGACTCCTGCCACTTCTTAGACTCCTTCCACTCCTCAGGGTGGTAAGGCTCTTGCTACTCCTTAGGGTGGTGAAGAGACTCTTGTCACTTCTCAGACTCCTTCCGCTCCTCAAGGTGGTAAGGCTCCTTCCGCTCCTCAAACTCCTTCCGCTCCTCAGGGTGGTAAGGGTCCTACCGCTTCTTAGGGTGGTGAAGAGACTCCTGCTGCTCCTCAGGGTGGTGAAGAGACTCTTGTCGCTCCTTGGGGTGGTGAAGAGAGTGGGAGGCCATCAAAACACCCAAAACTTAGACGTAACATACAATCTTACTTTGGAATTTCCAAATCAAAAGTGTCATTTATTTAGAAATCAGAAGTCAACCAAAGTCGAAAACGTAGACTTAAAGGTGAGTGATCATTTCTTCATAGTGTTATTAGTTATAATAATAAGCTTTCTTTATCTCTTTTCCATTCTTGCTTTAGTCTTAATGATGATATTGAGTAGGTAATGGGATCTGTATTATTATTCTTTGTCCTTAAACAAGAAGACATTTTTTTCTAGTTTGTATTTGAAGTGAGATGAATATGTCGAGCAAATCATAGATCAATATGTCAAGCAACTCGAGCAGCAAGGGTAAGGCTCCTGCCACTCCTCAGGGTGGTGAAGAGACTCCTACCACTTCTCAGACTCCTTCTGATCCTTAGGGTGGTAAGGCTCTTGTCACTCCTCGGGGTGGTGAAGAGACTCCTTCTACTCCTCAGGCTCCTCAAGGTGGTGAAGAGACTCCTGTCGCTCCTCAAGGTGGTGAAGAGACTAGGAGACCATCAAAATGCCCAAAACTTAGATGTACCATACAGTCTTACTTTGGAATTGCCAAAGCTGATCCATTAGGTCAAGATGGAGCTACATCATCAACTACTCCATGAGATATTGGTAGCATTCCCAATACCTCATCACCACTGGAAGTTCAAGTTGAGATTTTCATTGATTTAAATCAAAATGTATCAAATCAAGATAGTAATACTGCATAAGATGTTCCAAGTGATACCCTAGGCCTGATTAGCCAGAATGAGATAATTGACTTGGATGAGGATGATGATGTTGGTAGCAAGAAAAGGAAAAATAAACCAAAAAGGGGGCAGGAGTGGAAAATGACAAAGAGTTTTCAACTTGGTTGGTTGTCAAAATACCCATTCATGGTACTAGTGTGGATTGGAAATGAAAACGATACTGAAAAGGAAACATTGGCCAAATGTAAGATTTGTAGTTGGAAATGTGGAAGAGCCAAGATGTTGCAACTAAAGATTGATGCCATGGAAAATCATATCAGTAAAGTTTATGAAAAATAAATCATAGACAGAAAGGAAGAATCATTCGTACGATAGAAATAAAAGGAAGAATTTCTCCATGTTAAGTATGTCATGGATTATGAAGAGCATGAAAAAATAATGTCAAACATTGCTACATGTAAAGGTACACTTGAGGCTCAATTTGGAAAAGCAATGGAAGGATCAAATCTATCAAAAATTGTTCAAATGAGTGTTGTTTTTCATATTTTGTCCAGAGGGTGTCCTATGATAGACTACCCAAAATATTTTGGTTTATTATCTTATTTGAATGTTCCTCACTATCCCTTGTCACATTGGTCAATAAATGCTGGATGAGATTGGGAAAAATGTCTTGCTGCAGTGGAAAAGGAAGATTTAAAGCATAAAGTAAAAGAGTCAAATTTCATTGCATTATTTTTAGATGAAGTTACTGCGGTAGACAATACTTCTTGGGTCTGTATGCATTTTTATTTAATGTACAACAACATGTTCACCAAGCTCATCTTCTATGTGTTCATAAAATGAAGAACAATTCAATAGCGTAAAATATATTTGAACTAGTCAAAAAATATTTGAATGAAATTGCAGGTATGGATGAGTTGACAATTGTGAAAAAGTTGGTGTGTGTAGGAGTTGATGGAGTTGCAATGATGCAAGGTCAAAGGACCTATGTTTGCACAAAGTTACAAACTATTTGTGCACCATACATGTGTGGCATTCATTGCATGGCCCATAGAATGAATTTAGCATTCAAAATTGTTAGCAAGTTTCCTATAGTATCAAAAGTAAAAAATCTAGTCCACAAGATCCACACATACTTTTGTCGAAGTCCTAAACATTTCACAGAATTCAAAATTTTGTTGAGGGAATAACACCAGGAAACAAGCTTCTCAAGGGCATCAATACCAGATGGATCTCCCTGCATGGACCAGCACAACGAGTTCTTTTTGAATATCAATCTTTGATTGGAGTGATGTATGAGCATCGCAGCACAGTAGACAAAGATCCTGACCTCTTGCATAGGCTAAGCGATATAGAGAAACTCTTGACTTTAACTAGTCTTATCCTCATGCTGGATGTGATGAACAAGCTTGTGAAGAAAGCCCAAGATAGAACTATGTATATTAATGAATATGCCAATCTACGTAAACTTACATGCTTGGCCCTCGATCATCTATATCTAGATCTAACACAAGATGGCCCAAATTATTTCATGTGGTGGAAAATTATTGATTTGAATGATCCTAATAATTATTTGCAATTTAATGCAAGTAGGAAATTATGCATTTATGTATGTGGATATGAGGTACAAATGTACTAATGTAAGGCAACCAAGCACTCTAGCAGAGAAGTAGTTGTTAACCAAGAAGATTTTCAAGGCATTGTTAGATCTATTGGTGATAATTTGAAGGAAATTGCAAAATCTCTTTCCTCAAATATTCGTGAAAGATTCCCTCTACATGAAATACTTGAAGCCATGAGTATTGTGTATCCTCAATTTTGGGAAAACCAAGATAACCCCACATTTTTCCATGCTTAGGTAAAAATCTTGATCGAACAATTTTTGGAAACTGTAACATACAATGAGCAGAAAATAGAAGGAATTTTAGATGAAGCTAAGTTTAGAAAACAATGTGGGATTTTTGCAACAACTATGAGGGACCAGTATAAATCCATGGGAAAGGACAAGGCCTTTGAACTGGGATCAATAAAAAAGGTTTCGACAAGCTTAGGTCAGAGTGAAATATTGTGTGGTTCGATATCAGAATATTTCAAACTTGTTGATTTATTTCAAACAATGATATTGGGTTTGGTGGAGGATGAGAGAGTTTTTAGTACATTGGGGTTTTTGAAATCAAAGTTAAGAAACAAACTAGAAAATAATTTGGAAAATTGCTTGAGGATGAAAGGAATTGTGTATAATGTCAAAAAAATTCCTTTTGAAAGGGAACTCGAAATCTAGAGGTCCACATGTGAAAAAAGAGGGGTCAGGTTATGCAACACTCCAATTCCAAAGGCTGGTATTGGTGGCACTAGTAGTGGCAATGGGACTCAGATAGTTGACATTGACAAAAATGACACAATGAATGTTGAGTTTGAGACACAGGCCAAAGAAAATGAAGAGTAGACTTGGAATCAAATTCAAGATGACTTTACTTTATCTGATGATGAACGTCAGATTGAGGACCCCTAGTTTGTTTGGGAAATGGAAGAGATTCAAGAGAATTAGCATCTTTTAGGTATTTATATTGCACTTCATGGATCCCAGGATCAAATTCCATTATTCCATACTGTAGTCGATGATATTTTATATTTGTATTCAATGAAATTATGAATCATTGCACTTCATGATATTTTATTTTATATTGCACTTCATGAATCATATATTCCAAAGTCAAACTATTGTTGATGATATTTTATGTTGTATTCCATGAAATTGTAATATTTTATATTTTATATTTTACATTAGTCTGTACATAGCATGCCTTTGGAAATTCATGAAAAGACAACTCAAGTTTAGTTCGTACATAGCATTCAATGAGATGTCAGATGATGGTGCCTTTGAAAGGAAAGATAAGTCCATAATGTCACATGGTCACTGAAACTTGGAACCTTAGAACCAAAGTTTGAAGTTTCAAAGTTTTCCAAACCTCTGACCCACCAACTAGAAAGATGACCAAGAAAGACTTGCAACTCAAAAAAGTGAAACATCAACCATGTCGGTGAATAGGTGAGTTATGAAAATTTAGAGCTTCGTGAAAAGGTTATAAAACTCTAAGGGCTAGCGACTAAGGTTAGGAAAAGCACCACACTCTCTTCACCAAAACTTAGTAGCAATGAAACTAACCAAAAATTCATCAGTCCAATTCCAATAATAGATAATCCACGACATGAATTCATATAAATGTTTAGTGGATATGCTAAGTAGTCATGGAGATTGAGTATTGATGTGTGAATTATAATGCAATTTTACTAAGATTATGGATGCCTAGAATTAAAATCACCTTAGAGTTCATATTTTAATTGTGTTAAAAGAAAAACTTGAGCATGTGCTCAGCAATTCATCACTCAACTCAATGCTTATTAGATTAATAACATATTAACAATAGTATTAGTAGCATATACAACAATGAACATAATAAAAAGTGTATCTAGAAGTTGAAACCTTTGCCAGAATTTTTCTTCAAATGATATAATAAATAATACAGATAATTGAACATCAACACATTACTGAAGTCTAAATTTGAGCTTTTAAATTGGTTATCACTATATCACATGAAGGAATACATAGACATTGGAAATGTAAAATCTTGCTAAAAGACAACTCTGCACAGAGCTAAGTTGGAACTTGGAAACTCATTATCAAAATTTAAATCACTACATCACCTTTTCTAGCAACTTCCACTCTTCAGGTGTTGGAATTGTCATTTGTTCTAACTGATGCTATTTGACTTGAAGATTTGTTAACAATTCATGATTCAAATTGGAACCTATCTTGGACTCTTCAGTCAATTTTTCATTCAAGGTTAGCAATGGTTTGATGGAATCCAAATAGGTCACCACATCTAGGTTCTGAGGAAACTGGTCGAAATCAATCTTCTTTGCATCCTCCATCTTCTTTCTGAAATCATTCCATCCAAAAAATCACTCATTTGTGTCAAAAGCCTCTGGTAAACCAAGCTCTGTGAAGTTCCTTAACTTTTTTTCCACCTTCTTCATCTTGTCTGCATCCAAATGCAAATATTTCTTTGTTTTACACATTCTCAAACACTTTTCAATGACAAATGACAACGTCATTGATGTAGCAAGTCGATTCATAATCCCTTTTGATTTCAAAACATTGTCACTAGCTTTGTAGACCGTTTGTTGAATTTGATTTGTTGATTTCTCTAATGCTAGCACATTTTTGTTCTCCATTAAATATTTGTTGAGTTTCTTATGATGTTGTCTGATAGCATCAATCAATTAAAACATGTCACACAAATGATCAATCCCCCGCATTATTTCATCCCAGATCTTTTTTTTCATATGCTTCATTGTTTCTCTACAAAATGAAGATAACTTATTTTGATAAGACTTAATTTTAGTTTTTGCTTCCATCAGCTCTGCCTCCAATCTTTCATTTCTTTTTCTCTCCTCTGATTTTTGTTCCCACTGTGCATTTCCATTTCAACGCTTAGTCTTAATTTTTCTGAAGTGGATTTTTCCTGGTCATATTTCTTGTTGCTCTCATCTAGCCTTTGCTTCAGTTCATTCACTACAGTCTCTATCTCATTCTACTTATCCTTTTTGCTTGTTAATGTAGAGGCATATTTTTAATTTTTTTTTCTAATCCATTGCTCTTGTTATTTTTTGCTTTCCTCTTTGCTTTCTCATTTGCTAGGCCTTCCAATAACTTTTCAATTTAAGTTTGAAACCTTTTTTCTCTCTATCTTGCTTCAACAATGATGTGTACACCAATTCATTTTTCTTCTTTGATACATTAATTTTGTCAGTATTTTTGAGTCTAGAAAAATCCAATCAAAAATTGTTCACCTGGAATTCAAATGGAGCCATCTGATTTGTTGGGTTATTTTGAACTATGGGAACAAGAAATGTGTACTCCATGATTTCTTTACTTGTGTCAAATGCGGGCACTACCATGGTTGTTGGAGGCTCTGAAGTTAGAGCAGACGCACTCTCCATTAGTTGCTTCTTTTCTTTTTTATTCAATTTTAATTTCTTTTTAAACTCTTCAATGTAATCAAAACCCAAGGATGCAAGAACAATGGAATGCTTGAATGGCGAAGGAATAGTACTTGTAGTTGCTAACGATGTCACAGCCAAACTAACTAGCATTGGGGGAGTGCCTGGAAATAACTCCTTTGTGGAGGATCCACTGGTAGTGTGACTTGGAGTTGGACCTGTCAAAATCCTTTGCCTCTTCTGTATGCCTTGATCACCTAGTTTTTTTGTGGTATATTATGTTGTCTTCTTGTGTTTAATTTGTTGTTGTAGCACATGTTGACCACTACTAGTACTACTACCCATACCATCGCCACCAGAGGTAGTGCTTGTTGCACTAAGCCCTCCACCATGGGCATGTCCTAGTTGTGATTATGTCTTACCATGAGGATGAGGATTTGAACTTGAAGCTCTAACAAATTGACCTGTATACCCTAGGTCTACTTTTTCACCTCCAAACCCAAGGCCAAATTTATCAACTAGTTTTCTATGCTCTACATCTATTACCATCCAAGGGCCCTGTCTTTGAGACCCCAAAGGAGCACCTTCATAACCCATTTTTTCAGCTATGGTTGCTCCTATAGTAAATGCTTCTTTTGTGGCCTCACTTAAACCAAGTTTGAAATTGACATGGCTTTCTTCTTTCCTATCATCATCACTTTCTTCATCTTCTTGTTCATTCAAATGCTCTATATTCCATAATTTGCTAAACTCAAGATCTTCTTTGTTATCGCCATACTCTGCAAGAGTTCTTGAATCACCTAGGTCCTTCTTCATAGACAAAAAGGTAGTAATTTTTTATCGTGACCAATTTTTTTCTGTAACTTCCTTGTCTAGAGAATCTGGCATTTTTACTCTACTAGATGGTTTATGACTTTTTTCATAGAAATTGTTGTACCTCCTAATTGTCTTTCAATGCAATACCATAATTTCTGCTAACAATTGTTTGAAAGAAATATCACAGCACTTTCTCAATTGCTACTTTGACCTCATCCCAATAATCCTTGTTTCTCAAGTTTTCAAGCAAAGGTTTACTTTTTCAGCATTCTTATTAAGCACAATCATTGATTTAATGGTGTCACATGGACCATACTTCCAGTGACAAATAGCATCAAAATCAAAAAAATTCAAAAGATCATGTGCCACATTAAATGTTTTTCTCTCGAATGTCATCCCTCCACATGAAAAAGGTTAAGAAGGAAATAAGGTCTTCTTCCCCTAACTAGTAAAGTGTCTTTCATCAGTACTTTGCATCTGCCTTACATATTCCAAAGCAAAAACCCTTTATGTCACATGTATTGGAAGTTTGTATGGTTCTACTTCCAATCCATAAAATTTTAGCACAAAATATTCTTCCAATAAGTACCAATCATCCAATTGTATTTATTTTCCTAGTTGAATGTAGTTTCTACATGGCATAGGAAATCTAGGCATTGGAGTATTTGTAATTGCTTGATGTGCAATGGAGCCAAAAAGTAGTCTACAAAATGACTGTAGTTCCTTCAAGAATAATGCAACCTTATAACAATGGTCCATTCATATACTGGAGCCATTTTCTTTTGCTAAGGATTACTATTACCATAGGGTTGAATCTGAAGTTTGTTAGTCTGAAACATTCCTTTGAATTTGAATAGAAAAAGATAGCACAAGTAGGTTGTGAACCTAAATGTCTTGGTGTCCAACCTCTTTTAATCATTAAAAAAATTTATGCATGGATTCTACAATGTGCTCAATAAAATTATATTTGGCATGTGGAACATCATAATGGATATTATACACCATTTCAAGGAGGCATGCACCCACTTCCAAATTGCCATCCTGTCCAAGGCAAAATGCTAGCATGGAAATAGTATCCTGAACCCATGGTTTTAAAATATCTAAATCATAAGGAGGCTTACGATCACCTTTCAATTTGTTTCTATCCTAAACTATTGTATTTAAGAAAGAATATTTCTCCATTTCATCCACTGCTTCATAATCACTAGCAAGCTTTTCTACGTCAATGTGGATATTTCCAAATTCTTCGGTTGTAAACCCCAAGGCCAACACTTTTCCAAGTTCTTCTGAATTAATGGCTAACAATTCTTCTTTGATATCTTTATTAACAATTTCTCTTTTGTTATTATCATAATTTAGGGCACAAACCATGATAAATTTTGGGCAAGAGAAAACCTCATGTAACATCATGTGCCCTAATCTAGTTACCCACAGTGCATTGATACTATTAACTTGCATTTTCTTTGCATCCTTATTCTCAGATGAAAATCTAAGTTCTAAGGTACACCTACCATAGGTTTTAGGATCATAAATATCATGGTATTCATCAATGAAACTTGGGGTTTCAAGCAATTTTGCATAATGTATTTTTTAATCTGACATTGCTCTAGTGGTATTGGTGGTAGACATGTTGATACAATCAACAATATGAAATTTGTGAATTCCCTATTAGTCCTTATTTTTTCTTAATTCTTAAGCCTCTTAACCCTAAACCTAAGCTTCAAAGTTTGACAAAATAATATTTTAAGAAACGTCAACTTCTAGCGATGAAACATAGCCACAAGAATTCTTTAACTTACCCAGATTTTGAATTTTGATTCTTGAAGTCAAAATTGCGTTGAAGCTTGAAACTGGGTTACTAGAATGGCTTTGTTGGAAGTGGAACTTTGGAACCTAGAACAGGGTGGTGCACTACAATGAGTAAATTAAATGACACTGAAATGTCTACTCGTTACTTACGGACTACATAGTATACAATTAGGTAGTACAATGTACATGGCTAATAGCATTTAAAACAAGCCATTAAAAACAATGATTTACTCCTGCATTGACAACAAATTCTAAACTATTGGTCTATGTTAATCTAATGGTTAAAGGGTGATTCTGGAGGTTTAAGTTCGCAAGTGTAGAGCTCTGTGCATTTCATTCCATAATGCAACTACAACCATACATCAAATGTTCATCGAACAGTTGAGAAATTTATGATATAAATAATAAACATAAAACATGTGTTTTAAATTTGCTTTAAAACATGTGTTTTAAATTTTCTTTAAAGTTTAATGCGCTAGGATTGACATCAAGGCCAAGGGGCCGGAAACTTAACATTTTAAATTCCTTAATAAAATGAATTACAATGTCACATTAATAGCACATTGCACAACCAGTAATAGCACTTAGCTTGCAAAGGACTTAATAAAATGAATTACAATGTCACATTAATAGCACAACCATTTATTTTATTACAACTAAATTACAATGTCACACTATTACATAGTTCAAATACAAATGTAAGGGCAAGATCCAAGCTTCTACTGGACCGCTGGTGAAAAGTTGAAAACCTAAATGTGATACATGTATCTCTAAAAATAAATGGAACTTTTTGAGTCAACCATGAGCTCTGAAAATAAACACATGTGACTTGTTGAGTCAGCCATACCCTTGTTGCTCTAAAAATAAATGCATGGGGAAAGGAGGCCAAATCAAACTATGGAAATGGGAGTCGTGAAGATACAAAATGTACTTAGCCCCTTTTAGAACCACACTGATGCAAAAGATGAGGGATTGTAAAATTGCTCCCATGCAAAAGATGAGCACTAAAATTAAATGCATGGGGCTTGCCTGGTAGGCCATGGTGTCTAAAAATAAATGCAAGGAACTCTCTTGGCCAACCATGCTGAGGAAATGGGAGCTATGAAGATACAAAATGTGCTTATCCCCTTTGAGAACCAGATTCATGCAGACGATGAGAGGTAGTAAAACTGCTCCCACCTTCTACTCACAGCCTCCATGTATTGGGATAGCACTTATGTCCATCAGAGCTCCTCATCCTAGTTCAAAACCTGTCTAAGAAGTCGGGTGAACCAAATCAACTTCTTTCCAATTCCACCCATTTGAACTTGAAGGAAATTGGTCTTTTACTCTGTAACTACATAACTGGAGGTAGGAGAATTTAGAGCATCCCTAATAATACTGCATTGTCTTCTTCCTGAATCCTTATTGAGTTATTAACCCTACAAAATGAAAACTGTTATGACAATTAAACGAATGATTTTAGTTGTGCTCACTATCCTTATTTATGGGCCAAAAGTAAAACCAAAAGTGTCACTACCAGCCTGGTACCTTGTACACCTCACACGTGTCACATGTGAGCTCTAAGGTTGTGTATAATTACTATTGACTACTTAGTAATAATTATGATTCATGTAGCCACAAACCAAAAATCCAACTTAATTAATACATCAAGCTGGCTACATGCAAAGTTGCAAACTGTAGCTCAAGCTAACAAGTTGCCAGTTGTCAAAATCAGCAGTGCCACGCAAGCTCTTGATTGTCAAAATCACTAGATTATTGACATCATCATCTACGATTCTACAGTACATCGTGTAGTTTTCAATATAAAGCTATCCATTCAATCACTCTGGCTATTCATATGGTATTAATCCACATTGTCGCCCAATACCACAGCCAAATTGAGAATTTCAATAAAATAAATGAAAGGTAGAGTACTTTGATGCATTGAAAAGAGAGAACTAAATGTCTCATTTTACCTTAATGATTATCAATGTCCTAGCTAATAAGTCACAATAAATTTTTCTCACTTATGATTGAAACTATATGTTGATTTCTGAAACCAATCATTAATAAAATCTCAACCATTGATTTCTAAAAATCTAACGGTTCTACTATAATTCTAGAGGTTTCATTTCACAATTCTAGTACTTCAAGGATTTACTTTCGGAATGCATCTATAGCGTTCCATCAAAAATTCATTGAATGGTCCCTCTTTTAAAACAAACTCTATGCATGTGCATAATTTAAAATGGGGACATCGCTAGGTTGATAAGACTCGACCCTCAGGATTAAAGAGTTAAGATTTAAGCCTTTGTCAAAATCTTTTGGTCTAACTTAGGCAATATTAAATGGTAAACAAGAGCAGGATGACCGACAGAGCTAAATAATTAATAAATTTTTTACCATTGATTTTTGAAAATCTAACGGTTCTAGTGTAATTTCGGAGGTTGCAATTCACATATCTAGTGCTTGAGAGATATACTTCCGGAATGCAACTACATTCATCCATCGAAAATTCATCAAACGTTCATGGTCCATAATGTTGCATGGTCATTGAAACTTGGAACCTTATAACCAAAGTCTGAAGTTTCAAAGTTTTTGAAACCTTTGACCTACTGACTACAAAGATGACCAAGAAAGACTTGCAACTAAGGTTAGGAAAATTTGCACTCACACTTTACCACTGCATTTTTTTTAGTTTGATAGTATGTTTAAATCGGGAAAAAAAAATTCTTAATCATTTGAAAATAGGTTTAATTCACCAATGAATTTTATTTTTTTAGTTTGAAAAAAAGTTTTAATCGCCAACAAAAATATTTTTTCTAGTTTGAAAACAGGTTTAATTCGCCAATCGAAATATTTTATTGGTTTGAAAATAGATTTTAATCACCAATGGAAAAAATTTAGTGGTTTTAAAAAATTTGCATTTTTCCAGGATTTTCCACAAACTTCTAGCGATTAGAAAAGATTCACCAATGGACTTTTTTTTTCACAAAAAACCAAAAAAATTTGCCACTATAATTAATATTTTTATCAGGAAGTATACAAGATTCACTAGGATTTTACACCTTCACCAAGGGGGGGGTTCTTAAAGTTTTCCCTAGATCCAGTTGTCTGGATCAGTAGGAAAGGTATGTAGGTATGGACAACCCTAAAAATTTGAAATTCCAACAAACACAAAACACCAAGGGAAACATTGGGAATGACCCAAACTTATACTTTTGCACCTTTGACACTAAGGGGACCCATTTAGAATGTCTCAAATTGGTTATAATTATGGGTCAAATATGATACACATAAAATTGAAGGGACTCAAGAAAATATCGGCATTATAGTTTGAGTCCCAACACCAACCATGCCTCATTCCTAGCCTTATATTTTGGGAGATGTCTTGATTCTTGTAATACCAAATGTATACATATCACACATTAATGTTGCTTCTGACATGTTACTCATCCCTTTTAGAAGAATCTAGTATGTTCCATGACACCAATTGATTCTACTTTAACATAATCCTTAGGCATCCCTACCTACATTATAGCCAAGGTGTCTACAAAACCAATCCCCAGAGTGTCACCATATCACTAAGTAGTAAGAGATCATATTTGAGAAGTGATTCCATGATTCAAAACATGTTGCACTCTCTCTACATCAAATTGCGCAAGTTTATTTTAACACAGTCAAGATGTTTATCTTTCAAGGATAAAATGATCCATGTGCTACCACACAAGCATGTGTGCCACTAGATATTGGTATCACAATGTGCACCCCAACATGCAACTCATTGCTCCATGTCATGTGATTCAAAAGTTACATGGGTCGTACACAACCCTTTACATCATGTCATGAAAAATTAAGGATCATGCCATATAGTGTCGCAAAAAAATTTATCTATGTTCTACACCACATAAATGTGTTCTCATACATTAGCACACAAAAAGTGCATAGTTCAAAGCATCACATAGCACCTCAAAGCATTGTGCAACAATCTTGTAGATCTTCTAGACCTATTTCATGTCATTCCACTTGTAAGCACAATGAGCAACTAGAATCTTAATTGTCAAAAGGTGAAGCATCATACATGGAAATCCAACTAGTAAACTTCCATAACAACCATTCTCTTCATGATCATGTAAGTAATAAGTTTACATATATAACAGAACAAATAGGCTTCATTTTTTAGATTGGATAGGATTAAATAAAATGATGAACATTTTCCTTGAGATTGTGCCATGTATGAAACATGTAAATTAAAAAAAAAATCTAGTTCTCATATTCTTCTCTATCTAATCCTATTTTTATATTTCTTTTGCAAACTTAAAATACATCTAGGCCCTCATCTATAGCATTTTCCCTAAACCACTTAGGATTTGATCATTGGTATAAAATTAGTTTCTCTTACATTTCCTATTAAATGAGACATAGGTATATAAGCCTCAACATCAAACTATGAGATCCATTAAATTACTTATAAATTCATTTCAAATGCATTTCAATGCAAAGGAGAAAGATTTAGTCCACACAATAACCAAAGATAAAATCACAAAGGCTCTTCAAGAACAACAAACATTTCTATTCTACCAAATGGTATGTCCTTGAATGGGTGGTTCCATTGGCACAATCAACAAGTAAATCTTCTAGTAACCAAGTCCTTTGTAGATTCGAAGCGAATTTAGATGTGCATGTGTTTGAGGGGAAAATAGATGTATATGTTGTAGATAGTTGGTTAGATTAGTTAGTATCATATTGTTTTATCTTTTTGGATGAAGAGATCAATATTGCACTTCAAAAAGTCTCTAGACCCATCAAGAAATGGTGGCAAGCCCATGCACTTTGGGAGGAAGACTAGACAAAATAAATATTTGAGCCTACCTTAAAAATTTTATTGGACTCCTTCAACGATGAATATTATCTTGAAGGTATCTATAATGACCACTACATTCAGTGGCAACAACTACAATAAGTACATGAATAGCCACTTTGAACCTACACTAATGCTTTCCATGATGACCTCTAGCAATGTTGGGCACAACTGATTCAAATTGGCATAGATTCCTTTATTCATCTTGAAGGTGTCTATGATTACCACTACATTCAGTGGAAACAACTACAACAAGTACATGACTAGCCACTTTGAACCTACACTAACGCTTTCCATGAACTTTATGCAATGTTGGGCGCAACTAATTCAAATTGTTATCGCAACAAACTATGACCGTCAGTTCAATCCAAATCAAAGTTGGTCAAGGTCAAGATGACAAGAGAAGCCTATTGCTAAATGGAAATTGTTAAGTAGTAGTGAAGACAAAAGTGTAAATAGAATATAGATCCTTTGCACCAAAGAAAAAACCTCCTTCAAACAAAACCAAACCACCCAAGAAAGGTAAATGGTGTGACAAACAAAAATCTCTTTTTCCACTCCAACGTAGAGGAACATGCATAGAAAACTTGTTCAGTCACATAAAAATCAAGGGTTCCCGTGTGCTAGAGAGGTGGAGAACACAAACTCTAAAATTACCTATTTTCACACAACCATAGCATTTATACCAAATGCAAAAGCAGGGTGCCTATTCCACTCATAGATGTGGTTGCAACGGTAGCCATTAGTTTTTCTAGTCAATGGTAGGAGCATGAACCTCATTTCCAAAACTTTTGCGACATCCTGAAATTCGCCAACTAGACCTCATTTGTACCTTACAATATGGGATGGATCTACAAAACCAAAGGTATATATGTCGCACATAATGATTCTTCTCATATGTCTTTTATCCTTTTTGTGAGGAGCTAATATGTGGCACCATGCCAATCGATTCTAGTGACATAATCCTCGAGCATCCCTACCTACACCACTACCAAGTTGACTAAACAACAAATATGTGAAACCATCAATTTTTGTATTTTTATCTTGCAGTTTTGTTTGAGTATGGATGTGTAGACAAGTTTATAAATACTAGGATATACATACTTATGTACTTTGTTTATTCCTAATGATTAGTTAGAAATGTTTTGCTTGATATATTTATTCCTAAATATATGATCACTTGATGGAACTTTAAGGATACTTCATTTATAATTTTGTCTAAGTTATGATGGTGTTAGTTAAACAAGATAGCATGAAAACCAATCTATCTTTGTGTTACTCTTGGTTTGATAGCTCAATTACTATTATAATATTTTACATACCTTAAGTTCATATAGTTAGTGATATGATTGGTCTTTAACAAGTTAATACCAAAGTGATGTAACATTGTCATCATGTGTTTCATTTATACTAGATATGCTAATATAAACTACAGGTTGGCCAATGAGAATGTGAGAGTCCACACCAAAAAATCGTGTCATCTAATTTTTCTTCCACTTATTTTTAGAAAGTAACTCACTTTTGTTAATTTTCAGAATGGCCTTATTGATCACAAATTCTTGAAGGAGCTATGCATTTAGTTTTTCTCTCTACCCAAGAGTAATGTATCTATTAAGTGTAATGTATCTAGAGCAGTGTCCCCCATACCACTTTGGATCTAGATCATCATGTAGTTCAACTTGCCAAAATATCTTGAAATTGGTCCAATGAACATGGGAAAAATAAGCATTATCCCAAATCTTCAGTTGAGAGCATATAAGTCCTATAACATAATCATATTTACTTGGAGAAAATGACAAAAACTATAATCAATGTGGAAAATTCAACATTGATTAGCTCACACATATTGTTCTTACCTAGTTAAGTTGATTTCATGAGTGATTGTGTATATAAGGTGGACACTTCAACCTTAATCCACTAACACATATTTCTTTTTTAACTTAATTAC
The DNA here is from genome assembly GCA_007258455.2 of Sequoia sempervirens. Classification (NCBI taxonomy): domain Eukaryota; kingdom Viridiplantae; phylum Streptophyta; class Pinopsida; order Cupressales; family Cupressaceae; genus Sequoia; species Sequoia sempervirens. The sequence goes on along the minus strand of VDFB02323074.1, from coordinate 22,485 downwards.
ATGAGTTAGAAAATTGAATTAAGTCCTTAAATTGTTTGTATCTATTTTCTTTATTAGGATCATGAAGTGTGATCCAAAATGTTAATGTAATAAACTTAATAATTAATTCCAAAAGCATACTCGCTCATTTATATGGAGTGTGGAAACATCATGCCTATTATTGATTGCATAAATTGTTATTCCTAATATATAAATAAGAAAAAAGATCCCAAAGCTTTAACCTTAAAATATAAAACAAATGGGGTTTCTTGACTCTTGATCCCGACAAGCAATTGAGTATTCCTCTAATCCCTCCTACAAAAAAGAAAACAAGGAACATAATAAAAATGAAAAACCCAACATTTTATGAGGTAATATGCTTGCTACATTATAGTAGCATTGTTGATGAAGCCCACTTTTTCTCTTATTATGTGCAAAAAAATATTCGATGTCAACTTCATTTAAGGTATCGTGTCTACCTTGTTAAAAGATGAATCTAGAGATGTAGCCCATGTTACTCCATATAAGGCGAGCATTACTATTTCAAAAGAGTATGTAGGTTGTTTGAATCCCCCCAATGGTACCTTCCAATGTCCCTTTGTTGAATGCTTCAAGCACTTCTTTATTTGCCATGTTTGGTATGACAAAGGCAAGAAATGCTCCAATGCTTTTAGGTCTTTCTTTGAAGCGATGCTCTTTTATTGTGGTTACTGGTTGGAGGAGAAAAGAGATCTTCATCAATCAATTTATATCAAGGATCTTAATGATGCTTGTAGATTTATGAAATGGACTTGTCATATTGTACTTACAGGAATCCCTTCTATCAGATTTAGGTGAAGATGTCTTAAATGAAGAGGCTCATTATGTTCATGAGGGATTTAAATGAAAATTTAATGATCTTTAGACAAGCCTCTATGATCTATAGTTAAGATTTGTAGGTTTGTCTTCTTTGCCTTGGCTAGCTCTCAAGATTTGAGGCCTTCATTGTCAATGATTGCAGTCATCTTTTCCCAATTCAGCAGATACAACGTCCTTTTATGTTCATTGTCCATGCATGGTTGTGAGGCCTCCAGTTTTGGAGCTAAGCTTCGTGCTAAGATGTTGCAAAGGATGATCTAGTGAAAATGGTGTGATCTATTAGGATCCTTCTCTTGGGTATGGTGCTTGCATGTATTAGGATCCTTCTCTTGGGTATGGTCGGTGTACGTTTTATCATCCACGGAGCACACATAATAAAATTTCCAAAGACACTCTATACTCGAACAAAATCACCGCGTATGCTAAGATTGCAATATCATATGGAAATTCCAAGGTTTCTTTTGTCAGGTCTTGACGTGTGGATAAGCTCAATGGGCATTGTGATATGCTAGTAATACACAAAGGGACTTATGCTAGGCTTGTTCAATTCACAATGAAGGTCTCGACAATGAAGCTCTATTGTTTGGGTCTTTGATCATGGACTTTAAGCAAACTAAAAAGGATATAAGGGTTTATAAGTTCTAATCTACTCCTAAGAATTCAAGAGATGGTAAAGATTAGGTGAAACTGGTAACCACGCTTTGCTTCACCTCCCTGGGACAACTACACAAAGTGGGTGCAATCTTCAAGGGATGTGATTATAATTTTCATGTCTTGAACAATACTTATCCAAACTAAAGTTAAGCATCCACAACCATGAGCTCAGGCTAACTTTACACATTGAATAAAAATCATCTACTTAAATAAAGTATGAGCTAAGTTTCACCAATCAATACTATCAGATCTTTCATTCATTTAACAAACATTCAAATCAAATTTTGTCTTAATTCTAATATAGTGTTTAATCAAATTCTATCTTAATTCTAATCTAATGTTCAAGAAGCTATGCAACCTTGCAAACCACTTGACAATAAAATGGATTCAAAGAAAATCATGCATAAGAGATTTTATTATTGGAAGTAGCAATACGCAACAATCTCACACACTTTCTTCACACCTTACAAATGAGGCATGCACTCAATTTATAGGCTCTTCGATTACAATTCAATGGCCAAGATTGATTTCAAATCAACGGTTGAGATTACAAAATAAAACCCTAATTAAGGTTTGTCACAACCAACTACCTCTCAACCAATGAGAAAATTACATTTGGGGTCACTTGTCCTCTACTAAATATAAACCAACAATAAAATAGAAATTTGTTGCATGTTGATTTGGAACAATTTGATTGGTTGGAAGATGACAAGGTGCCACCTCAACGTGTTGGATGTCTTCCTTGGTCACTTTGTTTTTCTTCCATGTGCTTGCCTTAAAATATCTTTCCTTGTTGACGACTCTATCCTTTGCACTTGTTCCTTCCTAGCTTTGATCTTGGATCTCCTTTGAGATTTTGATTTATCTTTCTCACTTGAATTTGAGGTCTAGAAGTCTCCCCTTGGAGCAGTTATTAAACTTTTTCTTTCCTGACTACTTTGAAATTCCTTCAAGTGCCTTGAATTTGGAGAAGAATTCCCCTGTGCTTTCACCACAATCGAGGAAATTGTAACTTTCTCTATGAAGTATTTCCCATACTTAGCCAAATCTTGGCTATCCAATTTCATTTTATAACACCTTCATGTGGACCATTCAACACTTAGCCAAGATTTTGGCCATCTCTATGCTCGAATGAACTTTTCCTATGGATTTTCCTTCAATTCTAAATTTGGCTTGTGCTAAGTAGGGTGGACCCCATCCTTGGAAAAGGATTTAATACATTTCCTCTTTACTTTTCCTCTTTATTCCTCTTCATTCTTCATGTTTTCTTTCCAAAACTTAGCCATTTTTTTGTTTCCTTTTGGCAAATTATACCATGTCTGTTTCTAACCTTGGCGGACTTTGGATGATCTTGAACATTTTCCCAAGTGTCAAGGCGGAGCTCATTGTGTCTCGAGCACTGTTATTTTTGACCTAGGAGGATTTCATCATTGGCAAGCCACTTTCCTTATTAGCTGGGCAGGCTCCATGATCAACAGGCCATTCTTGGGCAGACTTTGGACTTGGCAAGACATCTTCCTTCATTTCTCCTTGGCAGACTTGGTTGTGTCTTGGACAATGTGTTGGACCATGTGCTAGACCATGTGCATTTCCTACTGGTTGGACTTCATCTTTAGCTAGAAAATGTACATTTCCTCTAGGCGAACTTTTTCTTGGCTTGCCATCCATTCTTGAGCTATGGTAGGCTTTGGCTTGGCCTTGCCATCTTCATGTGTTGGACGGACTTGGCCGACTTCATGCCAACTCTACCTTGGGAAAACTTGGAAGCCTTTGTGCCATCTCACACCTCTCCCCTAGGTACTTCATGCCTTAGAAATTTTCTATCATGTTTGAGGGTGGACTTTGGGACTTCCTTGACATTACTCCTTTTAACACTTAACCAAATTTTGAAACATTATTCTCCAAGGGGGAAATACTTAGCCAATTTCATGAGTCTTCCTTTCCTAGATGTCCATACTTAGCCAAATTTTTAAGTTTTTCTTCCCCCTCTTGGTTGGGTGGACTTTAGCTTTGTCCTGCCATTCACTCTTCAAGCATGGGTGGCCTTCATCATTTCCTTGCCAAAGTAGCACGGACTTGGCTTCATGCTTGGAAATTCCATTTCTTCCAAGCGGAATTTTGGGTTGCCTTTGACATTTCCTCCTAGAGGTGGGCGGACTTCATCTTAGGCAAGACATCATCTCTCAAGTGCATGGGCAGACTTCGAGACCTTCATGCCATGATACAAGGGCGGACTTTAGAATTGTCTTGACACTTCCTTCTCCAAGCTAGGGCAGACTTCATGATGTTCATGCTAAGCTCTCAAGAAGTGGGTGGACTTTATCCTATGTCAAACATGCCTTCATCTTGAGTATGGCAGACTTCATGATGATTGTGCCATGAATTTCTTGCCGCCATTTTTTTCTGCTTCTGGATCATCAAACCCTCGGCATGTGATTTTTCCTTGCTTTTTATGATTTTTTCTTGCTTTCACTCTTGGGGGCATAAAATTTGATTTTGAAGATGAAACATTAACGCCATGACCTACGAGACCCAAACCCTAGGTTGACTTTCTAAAAATAGAAAAAGAAAAAAGAAAAATTTCTAAAAATAGTAAGTCTCGGATTGGTCCAAAAATGCCAAAAATGAAAAAAGAAAAAAGAAAAAAAAAGTACAATCCCTAAAAAATAGGAAGTGTCAAAATTGACTCAAAGCAATGGCATTCCTCATCTTCTGGACCTTTTGAGCACTTCCATGACATCTAGGCACTGTTTTGGACTTGAATTCTCTACTTGGCTCGAGTGATTACTCAAAACTCCTCATTGTAAAAGAAACATGGTGATTAGTAGTTGTGATGCCAAGGCAGAAACCCAAAAAGCCAAAAAAAAAAGAGGTCCCCATTTGCAATGGGCGATGTTGTGAAAAGGTCACAACATCTAGCAACCTGAATAAATGTCCTGAACATTTCAAAGATAGAATCTACTTCAAACCCAAAATCTTAGATTAATTCTAACTAACTTACCCCTTTGGCTAAGAAGAGTACTCAAAAGGGAAGAGGAATCCAAGACTGTATCAAGACCTTTTATCCTCCAATTACGAGTGTGTGCAGATGCATTCATTTTTGTCTCATAAGATCAATATGACTCTTTGGTTCCATCATGGCAGACTGTGTAGTTTGTCTTAACTCCAAAAGCATCCTTGGATAGAGCCTCGCTGCCAGCGAGCATCTATAGCCTCGGCGAGGTTATCTCTATAATCTCATGGAGATTGCTCTACTTCCGGCGATTTATATTATTATTTTTGTTATTGAGTGTACACCTGTAGAGATGTCCGCACACCCAAAACCAAGTGTTCTAATCTTTCATTTTTTTATTTTTTTTCTTTTTGATATTCTTTTATTTTCACATATTTCCACACTTTGGCCTGTAAGCAATGAAGCTCACATGGGCTTGAGCATTATAGTGGTGCTAAAGTAAGACTTTTGATTATTTTTGGTTGTTTGGCCATGAATTCACCTAGGAAATCATAATGACTCAGAGAATTCCTTAAGTGTGAGATATAATAATTGTAAGACTCAATGTCGAGATAAAATAGATGATTCCCTTTCTAGTCAAGTACTAACCTTAACCAAACGATAAAGTTGAGAAAATAACAGCCTTGGATTCAAAAGGTACTTCATAAATTAACTATCCAAGAAATGGACTAAACATAATTTAGGACAGACGCTAGAGTTCTTATGATACAACACCCTTCACAAATGGGAGCCCCTTTATTGAAAGAAAAACAAAACGGGCAAGCAAACTAAACTAAGAAAGAAAAGCAACTAATCTAAAGAAAACCGAGAAACAAAACCTACTCTAAACAAAAACAAAAAACTTTAAGTGAACAACAATCAAAAGACCTAAGTATGTACAACTCCTAGCATGATTTCTCAGGATGTGCAGTAACAACAAAGCAGCGGCCACAGTGCAAAGTTTTGCAAACTTATCTTTAAACTCGGAAAAATATTCTTTCAAAGGACAAATCTGAAACTCAAGCAAAATTTCGGGAAAGATTAGTAACTAGGACAACTCACCCAGACCATGATTGATCCATAAAAAAATTATCTTTCCTAAATCTCCATAATCAAAATGATATTCTTTGTAGTCAACAGTAGGGAAAGATACAACTTGGTGGTCTTCATTTGTAGACATGAATTCTTGTTCCTCATCCATTACTTCATCAAGAGGTCGAAGTTGATGGTGAACCATACCACTTGTTAGAAGTATTGTCATTGATGTCAAGAAAAATAACGTGGGAGGGTAAGTAGATGATTAAACCTCCAACATTCAGATTAAATTGAAGAACATAATACGTCAAACAAAGAACATGAAAGATCAAGATAAAGGTCATCAAACAAAGAACATGCAGGAATTAGGATGAAGATCAAAATTATCTTGTGGCATGTTGTAGCATTATGTTCAGATATACATCAAAATAATAGAAGATCGCATATAATGTTAAGATCATGTAAATTTGGAAATAGAAGATCATATAAATCTAAGAATAAAAGATCATGTATACTTCAGTTCAATGGTTGTTCTAGATCGCTGCAGATTGTCATCATAATTGTTTAATTGTTAACAGGGGTTGATTTCAAAATTTAACTAATTGTTTGTTAACAAACAAGTTTTAAAGAAGACACATTTTTGAATAGATGTGATTGTTTTTTTAAGAGACATGTTCAGATTAAAAGAACACATACGTCTTTTCTAAAAATAAAAAAAATGTCTTCAGAGCAAAATAAAGGATGTGTATCTTTAAGAGAAGTGAAGCAACTTTTCAAAAGAAGGATATGATTTTCTAAGTCAAAAGGATGCGGATTTTAGAAGAATATGTCTATTTCAAAATACATGTCTATTCTAAAAAGTGAAAATGTGATTTTTAAAGGAGGCGCTTAATGAGAAAATGCAAATAAAGTAGTTTGATTAAAAGAATAGTAAAGAAACAGCTGTAAAATTCCAAGAGACGTGTTTCTTTGAATATCGTCACTCCTATCAAGAGACATGCCTCTCTTAACAAGTGCGACTGTCAATTAAGAGATGAAATTTTGAAGTTGTTAAGTCTAATATCAATATTTGAAGAGGTTTGTTTCTCCTAAGAAAGGCGTCTACAGCAATAGACTTAATAATTAAATGGAGTTTAAGACTAAAGAAAGAAAACTAAAGTGATTTGATTTACAACAAAATCATATTTATGTTATGAAGAGATATTCTAGAAGGATACAAATATTGTTGTGTTCTTTCATTTAAGGGATGCAATGGTTGAGTAAGATATATGAATGGCATTCCATTCAAGGTTTTCATTTGTGGTTGTGAATTTCAAGAAGTCTACATCATAAACCCATCTTCTTGTGCAGGCTGAGTGATAGTTTGTCATATCTAAGGCAAATTAAAGGTGTGGGAGATTGCAGATCCAATTGAAGAGAATTGCTTCATCCATCAAGTCAAGGTTTGGTGCCTTGCATTAGGGGTTAAGTCTCCTTGTAGGTTGGTGCCTACTAAAATTGTAGAGGTTTGGGTGTCCCTTGTAGATTGCAGTCTACTAAATCATCTCTCTTGTAAGTCAACTAGGTTGGTGCCTACTTCAAAAAAAAAAAATTATTTCAATAAAGTTGTATCAACTTGTGTAAATTGGTTCATATCAATAAGTTGATGTTGATGAAAGTTTAAGTTTGTGTAGAAAGCTAAAAAGGTGAAAATTTTGTATTGATTTACTGATTCACCCCCCCACCTCTCAGTAAATCTTTTGTGCTCTTCAATTGGTATCAGAGCAAGGTCCTTCTTGAAATCCTAACTACTTGAAGGAGATCCTTAAGAGCACTTTTGTTAGATCATAACAATATAGTGAAAGCACCCATCTTTGATGGGACTAATTATGGATTTTGGAGTATCAAGATGGAAGCATATTTGAATGCACTTGGGTTTGATGTGTGGCAATTTGTTTTTGATGGGTATACACCTCCGTCAACCCCTCCTATGGATCAAGCCAGAAAAAGAGAAGTGAGAACAATGCCAAAGCTAAGCATGCTCTTCTTTGCAGCCTAACGATTCTGAATTTACAAAGGTCATGCGGTATAAATCAGCAAAAGAGATTTGGGTCAAGCTTCAAAACATCTATGAGGGAGATGCAAAAGTAGAGAAGGCCAAGTTGCAAACTCATAGAAGGAAGTTAGAAACTCTCATGATGGAGGATGATGAAGATATTGCTTCATATTTTCTTCGTGTTGATGAAATGGTGAACATCATTAGAGGACTTGGTGAAGAGATTGATGATGTCTTCATTGTTGACAAAATTCTAAGATCTCTTTCTACAAAGTTTGAGGCCAAATTTGTAGCATTGGAAGAATTAGCAAATTTGGATCGGCTATCAAAATATGAATTACATGGGATCCTTGCTGCCTATGAGATGATGATTGAAGGAAGATCACCACAAAAGGAAGTCTCATTCAAAGCATCCAAAAAGGGCAAGAACAAGCATGAAGAAAAAGATGAAAAATCAAGTGATGAAGTGGAAGCTTACTTCGTGGGAAAACTTAAGAAAGGAAAAGGAAAATTTCCCTTTAAGTGCTTCAATTGTGGAAAAGTTGGGCATTATGCCTCAAAGTGTCCTCAAGATGACCGTAGCTCTATTGAAGATGAAAAAGAGATCAGCAATAAGAAAAAGGGGAAGAAGAATTTCAAAAACAGCTCCAAGAAGAAGTCTCAAAAACATAAGAAGAGTTTCTATTCAAAGAAAGATAGCAGCACTTTTGAAGAACAAAGTGAAGATTGCTCAAGCAATGGTGAAGAGGAAATATTGTTTATGGCTGAATGTGAAGAACAAAATGTTGATCAAGAATGTGATGAAGAAGAGGAGATTGATCAAGATTGCAATGAAGAAGAGGAAGTGGGTCTTGAAGAATAATTGCACTATGCATATAAGAAAAATGAAGATTTGAAGAAGAAGGCTGCCAAGTACAAGTTGAAGATCAAAGAGATGACAAAATACTTGGAGAATTCAAGCAAATCTATTGAAGATTTGAGAGCTCTAATCATGGAAGCTGAAAGAAATGAAGAAGTAATGAAGATTAAACTCAATACAAAGGAGATGGAATGTGACAAGCTGGAGCAAGAAATAGCAATGCTAAAGATGGAATTGGAGCAGACAAAGGTACAACACACAAAGGTTGATGAAGACTCTAGCAAGTTGATTGAGCTTATGAAGGCTCAAAGTTTCTTTCAAAACAAAACAGGGGGTAGTTTTGAAGGACAATCCAAGAAGGTTGCTAACTCCAAATAAGAATCTAAGACCTTCTCAAAGCAAGGTGAAGAAGGATGGATAAGTGTTGATCCTAAAAGAAGACTGAATACTAGGCACTTCTATGCATTTAATGGCTATTGTTTTCTATGTAAGAAATTTGGCCACGAGGCCTTAAATTGTAAAAATAAAGTAAAGAATATTTCTAGCTACATTAGGAGAGATTATAATCCTTTCACACCCTTAATGGACTTTAATAGCTTATGCTACAATTGTAATTGTAGACGTCCAATTTTGATCACTTCCACATGATCAAACGTGTCTCCCTATTCATCCGGTTGCTCATCCCCTTTGTCAATATTAATTAAACCAGGTGTTTAATTAATACCTTGCATCTTGCGCAAAGGTCCTAAAGTATTCAATTTAATACTTTTCCCCTCTTCCTCCTCTAAATTAAATAAATATGCCCTTTTATTTAATTTAGTCATATTCCCCTTTTGAATTAAAATTCATTTTTAATTCATCTTTTCTCTCTCATGGTCACATCCTCCAACTTTTGCAAGTTGGTCCTTAATCCATTTTAATTACTTCATCTTCTAATTAACTAGGGTTAGCATGTGCACACTCTTAATCATCATTAAGGTCACATCCTCCATAATTCCCACTTGCCTCTAATCGGTCATTAGTCTATCTAACTGGGTACTTGCACAACCTAATCATTTGATTAGCCTAACCTAATCTCATCCTATTTATGGCACATGTCCTTGAGTCAGCCTTATTAAAGGCTTTCCTTTTGACAAGGAATCCTCCTTCCCATGTGAATTTTTAATTCACCTTTTAACTCTAAGGCACCTAAAAGGAATTTTTAATTCCTTCACTTCTCCCATGTTTCTATTCATTCTTTATTCTTTCTCTCATCCCCTTGAGAATATTTGAAAATTTTTAATTCCTCACATGTCCTCTCACCCACATGGGGACAAGGACCTCCTTTATGAGGGAGATCTTGTCCAATCTGCTGTACTTTGTACCCCTCTCCATGTCATGTCCTTCTCCTTCCACCTCATGTCCACTTCACCTTTTAGGGCTATCTCACATGCCACATGTCAAGATGTGAGGGCTTGTGAGTTTTCAACTCACCTTATCCCTACATCTTGATATTTGGTGGATCAATCTCAACCGTCCATTTCCCCTAGGATTTCCCAAAAATCCTATAAATACCCCCTCTATTCTCTCATTTTAGGGAGATCATTTGTGCTAGCCAAACTCTTGCAGTTTTGTTTCTCAACCAACACTTAGCTATTTTCATGTTTCCTAACATCATTTGCATCTTACATCTCACATCTTGTGCCATCCAAGGAGCATACACGTCAAAGATCGAAGGGCCAACCAAAGGATCGACTCAACGCAAGGTATAAAGTTCCATTTTGTGGCTTTGTCTTGTTTTGTTTCCAACTTAGGCTAATCTTGAAGTGTAGGTTGTTTTAAGTTGTTTATTTGCACTCTTTTGGCTTGTTGCTTGATTTCTAACACCTCTATTCAACCTATCACATTTCTGGCACGCCCGGTGGGACTTACAAATGGGTCTATTTTCTTCACGCTATTTTTTGCATTTTTCAAGGTCCAAGTTGCAGGGTGGCGGACTAGGCCTAACAGAGTGGCGGATCTGTCCAGCGGTGGCGGACTGGGCCTAACATAGTGGCAGATTTGTCCAGCGGTGGCGGACTAGGCCTAATAGAGTGGCGGATTTGTCCTCCGGTGGCGGACCTGTCCTGCTGTGGCGGACCTGTCCTGCAGTGGCGGACCTATCCTAACAGAGTGGCGGATTGGTCCTAACAGAGTGGCGGATCTGTCCTTATAGAGTGGCGGACCTGTCCTCCAGAAGGTAAAAAAATTTAGTTTTCCCGAATTGTCTTTTGGTAAAATAGGAACATAATTTAATTAAAGGGGTGTCAATAAACCTTACTTGGCATGTTTGGGAAGGTTATTTGACGTATCCAATCCCCTTGCACCATTTGGCGATCCTGGGTGACGAGAAATCGTAGCTTTCCAAGTCCTTTTGAGTCACCCTTTTTCACTTTCTTAGTGGTACCCACTTGGGGATTTCATCACCCCAAGGGACGATTCCAACCACGTGTACCAGCGGGGTATATAAAGGGGGGAGAGAAAAAGTTGTACCCCAATCCAACCACGTTGTAATTGGCGAAGCGTTGGGATGACGTGAAGAGTTGGTCCGAGCCTCTAGTATCTCGCTAAGGTTCCTGACTCACGCTTGTAACGGGTTGGTGTTCACGGTTTGGGCCTCACGTACCGGGTGTATATCGAGGACTCCTTAGAAACCATGTGCATCCTAGAGTAGAAGACTTTGTTGACCATACCCGTTTCTACTAATCTTAGGGTTGTGCTACTTGAATTGTCTTTCTTGTGCAAAAACCAGTGATTATCGATTTGGCCAAGTCTTTTTATGATTGCTACCATTTGGGTCCTTTGCCTTTGCCATCCATCAAAAAACCAAGCTTAAGCTTATCCTTTGGCAGACTTAACCTTATCTTTTAGCGGACTTGTCCTCGTGCAGTGGCGGATCTGTCCTAGTGCAATGGCGGATCTATCCTAGTTCAGTGGCGAATCTGTCCTAGTGCAGTGGCGGATCTGTCCTAGTGCAGTGGCAGATCTGTCCTAGTTCAGTGGCGGATTTGTCCTAGTGCAGTGGTGGATCCGTCTTAGTGCAGTGGCGGATTTGTCCTAGTTCAGTGGCGGACCTGTCCAAGTGCAGTGGTGGATCTGTCCAAATACAGTGGCGGACCTGTCCTTTTGTAGTGGCGGACCTATCCCTTTGACCATCCTATACCATCATTCGGCATTCATTTTTCCTCTGTTTTGAACACCGAAATGATCATTTAGCGTCCAAAACAAACATCTGAACATCTGTTCCAAGCCCCCATCCCTTTGTTCTAAGGGTCATTTGTCCTGAATAGTCTTTTGCTTGTTTCGAGAGCCATTCATCTATCTTGAGACACTCCCCATCCGTCCTAAACACGCTTTCATCTATGATCTCTGTTATTCCATATAAACCCCGTTGGAGTCGTCATCCAAGTTGACCTAGGTATTCATCCCTAATCACAATCATCATAGCTGGCTTAGGATCGCTATCCGTCTTAGGTCAGTTATCCTTTTCGACCCAATCAATCCGCTTCTATCTCAAGTTGGATTCGGTGTCGTTATCATACATCCACCTTTTAATCAATACCTAGTGTTACCAAGGATCCTTCTTAAACTCGGTTGTGGATCTCGGTCTTCATCGTATCTATCATCACATTAATCCTAATCATCATATCGATCTGATCCCCGCATCATCAAACCTATTCGGATCAAAACCCAGAATCTAGGTTAATCCAACATCTACCAATCAATCCAATCCAATTCCATCAAGCCAATCCACGTCAACCTAATCAATCGTCGTCAACTAATCTTTCATCAAAATCAAATCAATCTCTCATCATCAAGGTGTTTCTAATATCTTGATCTACTTCATCTTGCATGCCCGTTCAGACTCGATCACAAGCAAAGAAAATGGCCGACCAACAAGCCCTGAATGCCCAATCGAACAACCCACAAAATCCCACCAACACAGTCAACATCACGTCAGATTCGAACTATGGTGCTAGTATCCCTCACGATCCCCACAATGGTACCTCATCACAATCCAATGTGGATGGTCAAAACACGTCACCACCTGGGGAGGAAAACATGGCCGATCAACCTGAGCTCACATTCGAGGAGCACTTTAGCAACCCAGTTAATGCACAAATGACGGAGCACCTTCTCGAAAGACATGGTGACCAAATCTTGGCTCACTTGATTGACAAAGGTGTCAAGTTTCCGTCAGGTGTCGACTTATCCAAGTATGGCACCTCCACATCTAATGTACCCCAAGGTGCACATGACATCCCCAGTAGCTCGTATGTCCCCAATGTTCCTTCTGTAGGAGGCTGGCATCAACCTGAATTTGGCAACGCTGTCCTATATCCCGTTGGCAATCCCACACATCCCACCATCTCAGTCATGGGAGCCCCCCAAACTGTTGATCCCAATGATCCTTTTGCTTATGGCATGCCACAAAACGTCCCGCAACTGCAACCATTAATGCTACCGGCACCACCCCCCTCGAACCCGCTTCCTACCAACACTGGGGGCAACCCTTTCACTACCTTACCCCCACCTCTTGGGGCTACAAATCCTCCACCATCGTCATTCCTATCTCAACAGCCGCCCCAATCCAATATCCATCCTCCATCGTCATTCAACCCTCCACCATCATCCCAATCCAACATCCCTCCTCCATCGTCATTCAATCCTCCACCATCGTCCCAATCCAATATTCCTCCACCATTGTCATTCAACCCTCCACCATCGTCCCAATCCAACATCCCTCCTCCATCATCATTCAATCCTCCACCATCGTCCCAATCCAATATTCCTCCACCATCGTCGTTCATACCTCAACAGCCTCCACAGCCACCCCAATCTAACATCCCTCCACCATCATCATTCATATCCCAACAACCTCCCCAATCCTACGCTCCCACTAGTGCTCAACAACCTCCCTTGCACAACATCTCAATCGCACCTCCACCTCAACAACAATCATTGGTCAATCCCCTATTTTCAACACAACCATCACAACATCAACCGCAAGGAAATCAACCTCGGCCTTCAGCCCTGACCATATCTTCGTTCCTTACATCCATTTTACGCCCGCAAGTGCAACCACAACATAGCATCCCATCTCGCCCATCATATCTGCCACCTATGCATCAACAACAATATCAACAACCACCTCATCACTACAACTATTACAACCAGCAACAATATCAACAACAACCCTCCTATGGGGCATCACAACAGTCATATCAACACCCCCAATATCTGCAAGCTAATCAGCAACACTTTCTCCATACTTCCCAACAGTATGCCACCCACAACTACCCAGCCAATCAATATCCCACCTCACAACAGCAACCTTTTTATCAACAAGATCCCTTGGCATATCAGCAGGAGGTACCACCTCCTCATTATCCATACACCCATCCCCAAACATCCTCTCAGAATCCACAATCGTTCTATCATCAATATTCGTCTAACACATCAGCCAATGCGGACATACTAGAAATCAAAGCCGCACTAAAGGATCTCCAGGCAGGGACTAGCAAGCAATCATTCAAGTTCGAAGATATATGTCCCTATCTGTATGATCCCTCCATCTCATTGATTCCCTTCCCCAAGCATTTTGAGATGCCAAAATTTGACAAATATAAGGGGAACAAAGATCCTAAGGCCCACCTACGGGAGTTTTACTCTCAGTGTCAAGAAGTGATCCACAATGACAACTATCTCTTGCGTCTGTTCCCCCAAAGTCTGGGGAGTGATGCACTAGGGTGGTTCATGACCCTCGACAAGGGATCTATAAAATCTTTTGCGGATTTGTCAGAAAGGTTTGTCTCCTACTTCTCCTTCAACTTGGAGAAAGATACTGATACCCTAGATCTTCTCAACGTGAAGGGGAAACTTTTACTAGCTACCTCCAGAGGTGGCGTGCCCTGGCAAGCTGAATAAACTCCTTTGAAAGAAAAGGACATGGTCACCCTCTTCGTGGAGAACTCCCATCCTGACATGGCTCACAACTTCTGATTACATTGTGTCACCACTTTTGCGGAGGTGGTGGAGAAAGGACCTATCCTCGAGCGTGCCCTTGTTGCCAAGGGGCACATCAAAATATATAACCAAGATAGGGAAAGGACATTCAACGACAAGCCACGTTTCTAGAACAAGAACAAGAATACAGTCAATGATGGTGTCACTGATACTAAACATGTCCACGTGGCCAACGCCTCCCAGAAACAACAACAATCTGTACCTAATGCCATATCCGTACCGCAAGGGACACCCCATCCTCCCCAACAGTCCAATCAAAATAACCAAGGGAACCCTAAACGCCAATATGCTCAACTAGGAGAACCCTTGAGTGTTGTCTTCAATAAACTGTTGCAGATCAGCTATCCAATCACGTACCCCATCATCAAGCCACTAGACGAATCCAAACCTAAGCCCGCATGGTTTAGGGAAAATGAATATTGTGAGTTCCACAAAATTAAAGGGCACTCTTTGAATAAGTGTCAGGGTCTGAAAAACTACGTCCAGGATCTCATAGATCGAGGTGACATCAAGGTTGATCCTAATCAAGCTCTGTCGTCCAATGCTCAGTTGCAGATTTATCAAAATGCCTTCCCAAACCATAACCAAGGCCCGAGCACTTCCAACAGTAATCCTCAAAACAACAGCACAAATAACGTGAGTTACAAGAATGTACCCCTCAATTACAAGGGTATTATTCATTACATTGAGCAGGTATAACCTCGTGTATCCATGATACATGTCAAAGCTAAAGACTCTCAATGTGTTGTTACCACACAACGAGCCCGCATCATCGTTCCTGTAGCCTCTGCACCTGCCCAACCGACTCCTGTAACTTCCCAGTACAATATCCTTGATCACTTGGGAAAGACCCCTGCACATATCTCCATCTTGGATTTACTCAAGTCTTCCCCCGTGTATCAAGAAATCCTTAATAGAGCCCTACAGGAAACCCATGTGCCTAATAATATGGATCCTACACAGTTTCAAGCCTTGGTAGGACACCTAGCTTCATCTCACCAAGTACACTTCAGCCACGATGATATGCCCAACATTGATGCTAATCACAATCGCCCCTTACATATTGAAGTCATAGTCGCTCGGCATAAAATAAAAAGGATCTTGGTAGATAATGGCTCTACCCTCAACTTGTGCACTTTAAAATTCATAAAGCAGGTGGGGTATACCCAAGCGGACCTAAGTAACCAGATTATTACAATCAAGGCTTATGACAATGCAGAAAGAAATTTAGAAGGGATCATCAATCTTCCTGTCCAAGTGGGACCGGTAGTTCAGTACATCACCTGCCATGTCCTTGATCTGGACTTACCATATAATCTCCTCCTCGGTCGTCTATGGCTCCATGCTATGCAAGCCGTGCCTTCCACCTACCATCAGTGCCTCAAATTCCCAGTCAACGGACAAGAGGTCACCATCTATGCCGATCCCCAACTGTTCGAATATTGTCGCACCCTAGAGACATCATTTCCCCATTTGCATTATTGTCCTGGGGTTGAAATGAGGGCATCTCAGTCATCACCTGTCAACCCACCATCCACCGTAAAAACCACGCCATCCTCCACTAATCCTACCGTCACAAAAGTTTAGATCATTGACAAAGGGTGTGACGAGAATGAAATGCATACTGCTCTTAATGTAGCGACCATGCCACCATCGCCACACAAGTATGTTCAACCTTCCCATGCTACCCCAAAAGAAGACAAGACTGTCACCTTCCGTGGAAAAAACATCCCTACTACCACTTTTGTATCCCCAAGTATCAAGACAGATGCGCCCAAAGAAGACATAAGCCAATGGGTTTACCGAGAAGAGCCTCAGCCGAAAACTCCTCTCAAGGAATACTTCCAAGAAAAGTACCCCTGGCCGACAAAGTTTGTGGAAAAGCATAACTATCAAGGCAGAGGCCTAGGAAAGCAAGAACAAGGGCGATTACAACCCATTGATACTTCTCCACTACCAAGAAATGTGGGCATTGGGTATGACAAAAAGCAGAAAGGCCCCGAAACATCGTCTAATGCTTCCAATAGTGTAGCTGTGGACAATGGCTCATTAGAAGACATACCCGAGGAAGAATCCATCATACGTGCATACGATGACGTCGATCACGCCGACGTATCCTCCATGTTCGAATGCCTATCTGTCTGCACTATTAGCCTATCCCTTCGCCATCCTGAGCTCATTGATTGGGACCTACGAACTAGCACACCTGTCAGTATGTCTGCGGATACCTATGTTAACCTCATGGGATTGGGGGAGGATGAACATTCTAGTCGCAAAAGTAAGAATAAGAAAAATAACAAACGGTCATCTAGTGAAAACCTCCCTGAGGCACTTCGTGACCTTGAAAAAGTAAAAATAAAGGACGCATCTGATGGCGAAAACCTCGAAGAGGCGCTAGAAGATGGAGATGTTCATCTTCCCCTTATGGGAACTCAGCTATCTGCCAGATCATCTGTTCTAATTGAAGAAACGCAAGAGATTAATTTGGGAACTACTGAAAATCCCAAGATCACCTATGTAGCCAAGTCACTCTCTGAACAAGAGTTTCCGATCTTTGCACAGCTACTCCAGGAGGGAGTTGTTAACTTTGCTTGGTCATACTCGGACATGCCAGGCTTAGATCCCGCCTTGGTGGTTCATCACCTGGACATCCGCCCAGACGCTAAACTTGTCAAGCAAAAACTCCGCAAGATGCATCCGCAAGTCGCGTTGTTAGTCAAGAAGGAATTAGAGAAGTTACTGGAGGCGGGATTTATCAGACCAATTGACTACTTTGAATGGATCTCCAACATAGTGCCAGTAGCTAAACCAAATGGTGACATTCGGATATGTACGGACTTCAGGGATCTCAACAAAGCTTGCCCCAAAGACGACTTCCCCCTACCCAATATTGACATGTTGGTCGACCTAACAGTAGGACATGAGATGTTGTCCCTTATGGATGGCTTCTCTGGGTACAACCAGATTCGAATTGCACCTGAAGACCAACACAAAACCGCCTTCACCACTCCTTGGAGCACTTTTTGCTACAATGTTATGCCCTTCGGTCTCAAAAATGCAGGGGCGACTTATCAGAGGGCAATGACGGTCATCTTCCATGACCTCATACATATCATCATGGAAGATTATGTTGATGACCTATTAGGGAAATCCATAACACGAGCAGAACATCCTACCATCTTGAAGAAGATATTTGAGCGGTTAGAGCATTATAAGTTGTGGCTGAATCCAAAAAAATGTGTCTTTAGGGTCACTTTTGGAAATTTGCTGGGTTTCATAGTCTCTCGCAGGGGCATTGAGGTTGATCCCGCTAAGGTAAAGGCTATCCTAGACATGCCCCCTCCACGTAATCTCAAACAGTTAAGAAGCCTTCAGGGAAAAATGCAGTCCATCCGTCGCTTCATTGCCCAGCTAGCAGACAAGTGTCAACCATTCACTCATCTTCTAAAAAAAGATTCCACCTTCTGATGGAACCCGCAGTGTCAGATAGGATTCGACAAGATTAAGGAGTATTTGGCCCATCCACCAATATTGATGCCACCTATTCCCGGCAAGCCCCTCTTGCTCTACAGCTCCTCCACTTCAGTCGCACTGGGGGCATTGTTGGCACAGCATGATGAGTCGTCAAAAGAAAGGGCAGTCTACTACATCAGTCGGACATTGGTTGGCTACGAGCTAAACTACTCTCCCATGGAAAAAGCGTGCCTCGCACTAGTCTTCAGTACATAGAAGCTCCGCCATTACATGCTCAGTCACCCAGTCAAGTTAATCGCCAAGATCAACCCATTGAAGTACCTGATATCTAGAACCACTCTGACTGGCCGCATGGCTAAGTGGGTCATGCTCCTCAGTGAATTTGACATAGAATACGTGGATCGCAAGGCTATCAAAGGGCAGATACTTGCAGATCAGTTGGCGGAAGCTCCTCTAGTTGACACTCACCCATTGATCACAGAATTCCCTGATGAGGAAGTCTTTTCAGTTGAGGAAACCCCCATGTGGACACTATATTTTGATGGATCATATACACATAATGGATCAGGGGCAGGAATTTTATTAGTTACCCCTCAAGGTGACTACATTCCCAAGTCATTCAGGATAGCGTTCCCATGTACCAACAACATGGCCGAATACGAAGCTCTCCTCACCGGCCTCAAAATTGCCAAACAGTGGCACATAACTCAGTTGAAAGTCTTCGGTGATTCCTTGCTAGTCATTAGGCAAGTTAATGATGAGTTTCTGACCAAGGATGATAAGTTGTTACCCTACAAGCACATGGTGGATGATTTCAAGAAATACTTCACCTCCATACAATTTGAACAGATTCCCAGGGTACGAAACAAAGCAGCTGATGCGATGGCCACTATCGGCTCCCTCCTGGACATGCCCAAGGATCGAACAGAGTGCGAGTTTCTTGTAGAACAACTATTAATCCCAGCATACGATATCCCTGAGACTGAAATGGTGTGCGAAATTGTGGGTCCCACCTCCCCATGGTACCAAGACATCTATACCTACCTCCGTGATAACACTATACCCCCGGACCTTACCCGTAACCAACGCAAATCCTTCATCCATCGCTCTTCTCGATACGTCATCGTCGGAGATACGCTTTATCGTCGTGGGTATGATGGAATCCTCCTTAGATGTCTAAATGAGACCGAAGCCCATACTACATTAATGGAGGTACATGGCGGTGTTTGTGGAGCCCATTCAAATGGTATGGCTCTAGCCAAAAGGATCCTACGGGCTGGATATTATTGGCCTACGTTGGAACATGATGCTTGTGAGTTTGTGAAAAAGTGTCTTCCATGCCAGCAACACGCAGATTTAATCCATGCTCCAGCACAAGATCTTCAGCCCCTCCTGGCACCATGGCCATTTTCTCAATGGGGTTTCAACTTGATTGGCAAGATTCATCCACCATCATCTGACGGCCATACCTTCATAATCACCGCCACTGAGTATTTTACCAAGTGGGTAGAGGCAATGCCCCTCTCACAAATCACCGGCATTCAGATCTCCAAATTCATCCTTTACCATATTCTCTGTAGATATGGTATCCCATCCACCATCATTTCCGACAACGGAAAACCATTCAAGAACCAAGCCATGAAACACCTATGCGAAACCTTCCATATCCAGCACCGTTGGTCAACACCTTATTACCCCCAGGGTAATGGTCAGGCAGAAGCGACCAACAAAACCCTCATTCGTATTCTCAAAAAGATTGTCAATCACACTGGACGAGATTGGCACCTCCACATTCATCCTTCCCTCTGGGCGTATCGCACATCCATCCGCACCCCAACCGGTGCCACCCCCTACTCTCTGGTGTTTGGTGCTGAAGTTGTCCTGCCAATCGAGGTTGAAATCCCATCATTGAGAATCTCTCTTAAGAACCTCATCAGCGAAGAGGATGCTCGTGTTGCACGGCTTGCACAGCTAGAGTTACTGGACGAATGCAGAATAAAGGCCTACGATCATCTGCAAGCATATTACAATCGCCTCAAGCGTAGTTACAACAAGAAGGTTCGTCCTCGCCAATTCCAGGTGGGCGAGCTTGTTCTTAAAGAGAACCAACGTACTCAGCAAGACCGAGACAAGAAAGGAAAATTTGAGGCAAATTGGTTGGGGCCCTATATCATAGCTGCTAAATATGGATCAGGGGCATTCAGGTTGACTACTCTTGAAGGAGACCCCCTTGACGAGCCTATCAATGTCATGCATTTGAAAAAGTTCTACTCCTAAGTCTGCTTGGTTACCCCACCTGGTCAAAAATCCAAAAAAATCAAAAAAAAATCAAAAAAGTCAAAAATCCAAAAATAGTCAAGAGAAATAAATCCGTCCTATGGTGAAAACCACCTCTTGGTGGTGCCTTGGATAAGTATGGATGGTGAAAACCTGGCAACAGGTGTCATCCATAGAGGGCTTAATCATTATCTACCTAACATCCTAGTTATTTTATGCTGTCATCCGTACTATTGTCCTCACCCATCTCATCTCGAACTGCTTGGTAAATATTGATTGAGCATTGGACAACCCATCAAGTCTATCCCCCATTCCTGAGCTTTTTTTGGTATCTCACTCTGAGCTTACGTCATTCACGCTCGTGTCATCGAGTAGAATCATCCATCGTGTCGGTCTTCACCTAGGTCCCATCTTGTCGAGTCCGTTCGTCGAACTACGTTGCCCCTGCGCTATCACGTTGGCAGGGTTGATCATTTGATTCACCCCCGGGGCATTTGTCCATCATCATCGGTCACCATTTGTCTTCTTTCCATTTTTTCCATGGTCTTTTCTGGAACTACGAGGGCTCTGCGCTTTCACGTAGGCAAGGCTAATCTATGATCAGCCCCTGAGCCCCTAGGTCTGTAGGTTATGTCAGTCTTTTGAGCTTCGTTATAAAGTTGTGCCCACATCTACCGGTTCTTAACAAACAAAATTCCTTTGTGTTACAAGATCTTGTCCCTCGGTAATATCCCACGCCAACTGGGTCACCTTATTTCGCATCCACCTTTGGTCTCAACAGGATGAACCCTTCCTAACAGACCTCATCAATCACATCCATTACCGTGATCCTATGGCAAAGGACCTATTGTC
The DNA here is from genome assembly GCA_007258455.2 of Sequoia sempervirens. Lineage (NCBI taxonomy): Eukaryota > Viridiplantae > Streptophyta > Pinopsida > Cupressales > Cupressaceae > Sequoia > Sequoia sempervirens. Next base: position 1,425 of record VDFB02323074.1, on the reverse strand, counting down.
TTGATTTTGATCTTTTGATGCTTTCGGATTTTGTTTATCATTTTGGGTTCCTTCCTATCACTTGTCAAGGTCGCCTTGGTCCACCATACCAAGGCGTGCTTTGACTTGTTGAAATGGGGGCATACCTTGATCTTTTATTTTATCGGTTGTCTTCTCGGTTGTCCCTCGTAAGACCCACCGAGATCTCTAGGTCTTGTGTTACGCTGGGACAACTTTGTGTGTTTTTGGTTATTACAGCACCAGGCCCGACCGAGGTCATCATGACCTCGGGGTGTTGGGATAACTTTATTGTTTGCTGTGTTTGTTTCATGCGTAGAGTACTCGCTTGCCTTGGTCTTCTATATCAAGGTGCTTGGTACCCTACACTATATTAAAAATCAATGCTCCAAAGATGGCAAAATCTCATTTTCACTGCATTTCCACCACTTTGCATGCACCATTCATTTCCATCATCACCACAGCTTATGATTTCGGTTGTGCAAGTACTCTTGTTCTTTGTTCCTCTCGTCGGTCCTCTTCCTCTCAGGATATTAACGGTTGTTTTTGGCAAATGCAATCTTCCATCCGCCTATCGCCTACCCGCATCCTCATAACTGTCGTTATTGACATGTAATTGCATCAAAACATCATATAAACATGTGCATCCATAAATCATACATCATACATCATATAAACATGCATAAATCGTCCATCCACATGTACATCCTTCAATCATACATCATAAATTATAAAAACATGTGCATCCATACATCATAAATCATAGAAATGTTTGCATCAATCATAAATCATCCATCCACAAAAACATAAAGCATAAAAACATAAATCATCCATATAAACATGTGTATATATATATATGCATGTGGAATCACGTCATGAATCATCTCATATAGCTGCATAAAGGAAACATCCTACATAATGTCAATACAGGCCATTACATAATCAACATAATACAATGTCATGATACAATACATCTTCATCATATATCGCATAATAAGGTACAAAATCCAGAGATGTGGATCACCTCTGCTCTCTGGCGACATGAACAAATGTCCTGCATCTGTCTGCTCTACTGTGAGCTGCCCACATCTGACCTTTGCGGAGAATTGGGTGCTGCCCCTCTATGTGCTGGTGTCCCCTGGTACTCGTGGGTGGGTGTCCCTTGGTACTCACGGGTACGTGTCCCCTGATAACCATCGTATAGAGACGGAGTCCGCCGGTAGTCGCTAAAACCCCTGGTGCGTGTCCCTAGTGACTGGGATGGCCCTAGTGGCAATGGAGCCTGACTAACGTAGTGCGCTGTGCGCTGCGCTGGATCTGGAATAACCTGCTCATATACCCCCCTCCAGTAGCTAGTCTGCTGCATAAACTCATCCTGCTATCCTGCTATCAGTCTCACGACATTCCTCTCATGCCTATACCGATCTC
>VDFB02323073.1:73877-160153 GCA_007258455.2 Sequoia sempervirens | reverse complement strand
GCTATAAGAGTGTTTCTCTTCCTTTGGTGTACCTTGGTCTCCCTCTCACTATTAAATAAGTCACTCCTACTTTCTAGAACTCTATTCTTGAAAGAATTCAAAGTAAACTAGTAGGGTGGAAAGGTTCAATCCTCAATCATGTTGGTAAGCTACAACTCCTTACTATTGTTCTTCAAGGGATCTTGGTTTACTTCCTTTCCAATTTCAAAATATATAGATTTATAGCTAATTTTTTTGAAAGAATTCAAAGGAACTTCCTCTAGGTTGGTACAAAGAAAAAAAAATGACTAATAAGATGGGATATAGTTTGTCTCCCCAAAGCTAGTGGGGGATTAGGTATAAGGAAAATCCAACCTACCAATAAGGCTCTACTTGCTTAAGCCGGATTGGATCAACTAAGGAATGGAAAGGATTAGTGTAGAATCCTAAATATGAAGTATCTAAAAAATTTCCCCCATATCAGGTGTATCTCTATTGAACACCCCAACGATTCCTTGATATAGAATAATATTTCTAAGACAAAAAATTTGCTGCAATCTAGGTTGAAATGGAAGTTGGGGAATGGTAGCAACATTAAGTTCTAGGAGGATCCTTGGTTGGTTAAAATTCCTCTCTTAATCATAATTCAAGAACCTAATGGTTCTTTCTAAGTTATTCTTTGGTAGGAATGTTAGAGACTACTTGTGTAGTCTTCATAGTTCTATGAAATGGAAAATGTTGGAGTTATGATATCCTCTTTCATTTAAGTTAAGACACCTAGCAAGGACCTTGTAGGAAATCCTCTCACTAACTAGAATTTCCATCTCAAACCTGGAGGATGAATTTTATTGGACTATGGAAAGAAAGTGTAACCTCTTTGTCAAGACTATCTATGATTTTTTGTCAATGTAGGGGAACTAGGATAGGTTATGGAAATAGGTATGGAATAGAAAGATAACTCCAAAAATTAATTTCATTTGGTGGATAGCTTGTCAAAATAGGATACTCACTCAGGACAACGTAAGGAAAAGGGGATTCAAATATCGAATAGAAGCATGCTTTGTAAGAATGATGAGGATTTTTTCCCTCATCTATTACTCCATTTCCCATTTGCTACTAAAGTTTGAGAATTGGCTTTTGGAAGATTAGGGATTCACTAGACCATGAATGATGACCTTAAGAGTTTTAATGAAAACTAGTTCGGCCCTTGTAAACACCCTATGTATAAAGAAATATGGTGATAGATCCACCCTATTTTATGCTAGTGTTTGTCGAAAGAAAGAAATAACCAAATTTTTAGAAGTGTGGAAGAAATCCCTAAAGACCTGTATTTGGCATTGGTCTCAGACTCATCATTGATAATATCTCCTTATACATTTGGAAACCCTCAGACAAAGCTCCTACTGGTTGAGAGGTTAACAAGGCCAAATCATGGAACAAGAAATTAGAGATCAACTCCTTTGACAAGTCTAAGACTCTAGCTAGACTTTCTATAGCATGGAAACCCCCTGATACTGGTTAGTACAAAATTAACTTTGATGGTGCATTGAAAGGGAACCCTAGGTTGAAAAGCACAGGAGGCCTTATTAGAGACCCATAAGGAAACTTAGTTGTGGGGTATGCTAGTGGCATTAGAACACAAAAATCCATGACAGTTGAGGCTAGAGCACTGCTCAAGGGAGTTAGCATTGTTGTCACTCTAGGCATAAAAGAATTCACATTGAAGGAGACTCTAAGGTGGTGATTGATTCCATGAATCTTAATCATTGCCAAGGTTGGAGTATTAGAGACATTATGTTGGATATTATCTTCCTTCTTACAAAAATTGAAAGAAAAAATTAACTCATATTTTTTGAGAGGGTAACCAAGTGGCCAATTTTGTAGCCAACCCGGGCTCTTCATGGGTGCTTTCTAAATGTTGGAGAAGATTGGGGGCCCTCCCCATGAATATACAAGGAATTATCCTTACAAAAAAAAAGAAAAATCACTACTATGAATGATGAAAACTAACATTTCTTTTGTTGCAGGTTACATATGGTACTACTTCCTTAAGCTCATGGTGATATGGTTATTTCATAATGAGTTGGAGGGGTGTGGGTAGAAGTTTGGACGAGAGTCGGGAATTTGGTACTGCTCCCTTGGGCTCATGGTAATATGGAATTGGCATGATGAGGTGGAGGGGTGTGGGTGGAAGTTTGGATGGGGATTTGGAAATATTACATGGACTTAGATGGTCAATTTAAAATATTAATGAGCTATCTTATCAAAAATACCATTTTCAGAACCATGTTTATCAAAACATGTGTAAGGAAAAAATTGACTTCAATTTTTTAGTTAATAAGGATCCAATTAATATCATGATGGATCTTGGATTATCTTTTAGGTACTTAAGAAAAAAAAAATTAGCCTCATGGCCCTAATCTCTTTGGGAATGACCACTAGTATGTGGGGAAATCGGATTGCCTTTATTAGGCATGATTTTCTATTATGGTATGGCGATGTTGATAATTGGGGTGTGTGTTTTTCCCAAATGTTAGCATTTTGAAATACCTCTCGCTATGTTATTCTAGTTGAAAACCCACAATTTGGGAGTGAAAATGGGTGGTGACAGAGTTCAAACTGAGCCTAGTTCTTGCAGAGAGTTTTGCAGGGACCCCCTTGTTTGGCACATTTGCGTTGAGGGAGGAATTGTGTATCTACTGGAATGCCATCTGGGGAATGATGAGAAGCTCTCAATGCAATTCAAAAGATCATGGAATGACATCAGAGTCATAGTTGGTGGCATCTCCTTTGAAATTAATGACAAGGTCATAGCCAAGGCCACATGCCTGTCATGCACAGGTTGGAAGCTTAAAAATCATACTAAAGTGTAGGATTTGGAAAGCCTCCATACATTCTCCCAAGGAAATGAGAAACCAACAAAGTTTCACATGGGGTTTGAAAGGGAATCTTTTTCGAAGCCTTGGAACTAGGTGTGTTTAGCCATTATGAAGTATATTATGCTAGACGGGAGATTCAAAGTATTTTATTTTTACCATCTATCCTTACTGAACCATCTTATACACAAAATACTTATAATCTTTCCATGCTTCCTACTTTCATCTCTTGAAATATTTGTTTTGGAAACCTTAGACTCAACTACCAAGAACCCTAAAAATTGCCACCTTTTCCCCTACACCAAGGCTTGATCCTTTTTCTGTACCACTTTCATCTAGCCTATTGTCCCCCTAAACCTATTTCAGCTATCATAATCAAGGAGCAAGAAGTTGTTAGAAACTAAGATCTGAAATGCAAACCAAAAAATAACCTTCCACAAAGAGAAAAACAAAAAATCAAAGAGATTGCATGAAGATGTGCAAATTGATATATTCAAAGTACAATAATTACAAGAGATAATTTTCTTTATAAAAGAAAAGTATGCATAACCCTAATCTTATCTTGAGCAAAAAGATAGCTCAGCAAGATAAGGATAACAACCTATAACCTAGGAATTAAATACTTCCTAAGTAAACTTATGTAAAGTGTAATTAAATAATTAATTACACCAACAACCCCCCATAAGTGCAACTTAGGCAGAAGCAAATTATTATGCAAATGATGTGAGATGGGTCCCGACAACAAAGGCCTAATCAGGTACCCATGTACTAATGCAAAGAGAGAGAAAACCTAGTGGGAAAAACCCCCCCTCAATGAGATGAACTACTGCAAAGAATCACTAGAAGAACACTGATGAAGCAACACTGAAACCCAAAATCTAACAAGCAAGGAAAGATACTTTTGTTTGCAAGAAACCATAATGGAATCATAAATGCAATAAAAGACCCGATGCTAAGGAACATTGGAAACTCACAAACTAGATCAACCTTGGAATATGTAAGCAACAACAGATGAAAGGATGAAGCCACCCATAATGATGAAAAAATCTAGAAGTTGCGTCTCTCGAAGCCAATGTCAAACTGAAACTAAAAACTACCCCATAAGACGAGTACCATCAAGATTCTAGAACATTAACCATAAAAACATGGCCCTCAAATTGAGAAGGATCTAAACCAATGCGGATCAATAACCATAAACTCCCAATGTGAAGTGTGAACTGATGTGAACTAAAGATGTGTCCAGCTAAGCAAGAAAGAAGCTAAAAGAAACAATAGGAAACCAGAAAAACTCATGCGAGTTGTCACCAATATGAAAGATGGAGATCAAATTGCATGCATACTCTAATCAAATTATTATGCAAGAAACCCCCCTAATGGAAATTTATCTCAATTCATTTATTACAATAACCCAATGATTGTAAAAGGAGAGAATGCAAAACATGCAGAAACTACAGAAACAAAAGCGAAAATGCAAACCTAATTCATGAAACAAAAAATGAATGCATTCCAAAAATAAGGTACACATATTTTAAAAATGACCCCAGATCTGCATAGATGCCGAAACCACCTTTCTGATGCCGCTTGAATCGCGAAAAATGGGCAAGCGAATCAAAAGATAGGTCTCTCAGAGTGAAAACAGCAACATGCAACTTCTGAGGCTGAAAAATGCATCAAAAAAGAGAAACAAAAAATTCATACCTAGAACATTGCATAGATCATCGAACCAGCTTTCTGATGATATCTCATTTGCAAAAAAATGATTTTGTATTCCTAAGTTACGCTCGTTTCCGTGAAAGTGCTCTAAAAATGTCCAATATGGCCTTCTGTAGCCCCAAAAGAAAGAATCCCCCTATGCCTAGTGAAACCCCCTGATGAACGTAAACCTAAATCCCTAGCTAAGAAGAAAAAACAAGGGTGTGGGTCTAGCTCAGTCTAAAGCAGCTACTGGATTTTGTGAATTGAAGAATACTCCCTCTAAAAAGGATAGTAAACTAGTTTCCAAGAACAAATAGAACCAAAAAAGGGAAAAAATGGAACCCCGTGCCATCTAGTGGAGCCAAACACGGATATGGAGGGGGGCTCTACTGACAAAGATTCTTGTGGGAACACTATTGTTGTTTCCTATGTGGACTTAGGATTGGAGAAGACACACATCAAATGTTTTAACAAATTGGCCAAGAACAAAAATGGAGGACCCTGTTGATGAGATTTCTAGTGATTTTGAGCATAATGGGGGCAAGGAGATAAAACATGATACCATTGAGGGAACTGAGGATTATGTTGAAGGGTTGAGCCATTTTCCAAAGCTAAACAAAATTATTTTTGAATATTCCACTTTGGAATCCTTCGAACACCTGGCTAGGAATGAGGGAGTGGAAAACACCTAGAAACAAAGAAGAAAGAGGACCTCGACAATTTGTTGTCTCAAGTTGTAAAACTAGAAAGGAAATTCACCAAGCTAACACACTTCACGGTTTGGGTCATTCACAAGTCTGTTGTTGCTTTATTTGATGTGCTACATGAGGAGGTTGACAAAAAGAATGTTGATGAAGGACCTAGCAACAAATGGGTGGGTGATGAGGTTTTGGATCTCCTCTTCAAGGAGTGTGAGGGCTTATCAATGTAATGGGTTGGGTGTATGTTGCTAGGGGTTAGGTTTTCTTTTTGTTGTCAGACTACTATTTTTGTAAGCTTTTGGTGTCTATCTATTGTTTCTGTTACTAGACTATTTAATATTTGTTTTTGTTTTTATCCTTTTTGGCCCTCTGGGCTCCTAGTGTAAAGGGTATTACACACTGTAATTTTGTAGTTTATCTTATCAAAAACATTGTTACAAAACATACCAAAAATAAATTTTTGGTGAAGATCATGAACATGTGGGGAGAGTAAATCATCTAAAATAGAAGATTGAATTAATGAAGAATAAATCCCTAGTTTAATTTAATTGTTTGATATGTTTGCTTTTGAAAATGCTATTTTTTTATAAAAAATGAAGACTTTGGTTGTCAAATCTATCTAGGAGGATTTAACAATTATGAATGAGAAAAAGGTCATTTGACTACATAGACTCTTTTTTTTTTCGTAAATGTAATCTAACTTTTCCTTGTAATTAGAAATGATGGTATAGTTTTATAATCTTGAAACATTCAGTTTTACTTTTGGAGCTCAAGATGTCTTACTTAACATCACCATAAAATTTTCTTTTATTATGAACCATAGACTTGTTTCTTTGTCTTGGAAACCTTTCTTAATTGAAGAAATTCTTAATGGACTCTAACCTAACCATATTAGCATATGTTATTTTATGCGATCACTCCAGTAAAATGAACGTATCTAGCCTTGTTTCCTCTACATATGATCTATAATGTGACCATTCTATAAATTTTTTGAAATTTTTATTGTTGAAAAATCCTTTTCTTGTGGATCTCCATTAAGAATAATCCCCATTTATAAACTAAATATTTTTAGTATTTTTTTATCAAACTAATATGTGTGATAAATCTAGTGTCATAAAAATAGAATTATTGAGCACAAGTTTGATTCTAGAATATGATGGAACTCGATGGTTTCATCTTATTTAAAGCTAGGGAATCTAGATCTAATAAGTGTTCTTCCATCTTTTCCTAATCTTCTAGCATCAAGATTTTATAATTCTTTTCTCAATTCCTAACCCTCTATAGATCATGAAATAGTTTTAAGGTTGATTAAAATAATGTAGGAATCTCCAAAGTATCATGTTTAATAAAAAAAACATTTTTATAACATATTATTTTAATTTGGATCTTGCTAACCAAAAAATATTAAACTAACATTATGTAGCTTATTTCACTTCATGTAATTAATAAATTATTAAAAAATAATTAATTCAACTTGAAACAAGGGATGAGAAAGGAAAACAAGGTACATTATTTGTAAAATTGATGAGGTCAAATTTAGCTTCATCACTAAGTATAGCAATAACAAATAAATTAACTTTCTTAGAGGTGTAAAATTAATATAGGACTAAAGACCTATTTCATCATCATAGCATAAATTAGAGGTATCATAATCATAAAGAATAGTGTCATAGAAAGTGATATTAGATAGCTAGGGGAGTAATTACAAACTAATGGGTCCACTTTTAGTATAAGTGTCATTTTTTAGCTTTAAAATAGTTACCAATTCATTTTTAAGAATGGGTACCCGTTTCAAAATGGGTACTCATTATAAAAGTATTGAAACTCATAAACCATTATTTCTATTTATTTATAGGCTAAAAAAAGGTATGACAACCCAACTCTTATCCTTGGGCATACAAGTACAAGGCCATGTTAATAGGAAGTGAAAATTGACTTTAGAAATATGGTTGATGGTTATTTTCAATATATTTTTATGAAATTAAAATTGATTATAAATGATGATGTCTAGTTTTAAAATGTTAATTTATTTTTAGGATTCAACATATTTTATAATTTATTAATTAACTTTTGTGGAATTTTTTTCATAAGCTTGAAATGCCAAGCATTCTAGCTTTTTTTTAAATAATTTTTTATTTTTAACATTTTTTTAAATTACAGGTCATTAATCTAGGTATCATTATATACATAATTAAAAATAAATAAAAATAATTTTATATGATTATTTTAGCTCGAATTATTTTTTTATACACAAGAAGTTTTCAAAAGTAGCAATTAGGGTAATAAAAGTTTATTTAAAATAATGTATTTGAATTTTTTTTTTTTAAATATCCTCATAAGTCTTCATAATAATATACATATTTTTCTCCCAAAATTAAATTGAAAAATTATTTTATTTAGGTCAAATTATGCTTGTTGTGCATGTTATGGACCTAAAAAAGTAACTTTAAAAAGGTCATTTTTGTACATACTATATAAAATTATCCTATATCATTTGGGTATTAGAATAAAATAATATATTTGCAAACAAGATATAAAATCCTACATTTCATATTATTAAACTTGAATCTTAATATTCTATGTGTAAGTGCTTGAAATTTTTACTCTAATTGTGACAAGATTTTATTTTAAGGAAAAAGACACTCCCACTTTTTGGCTTAAAGGTTGATCCAAATTCTTACACTTACCTAGGGGAAAGACATCCATGATGAATCATAACACAATGAGATTATATAAGGATGAATACAACATAATCATTATTAATCAAATCTAGAATTAGAGATGAAAGAAATAAAAAATATCAAATATTACATAGTGAGGTAGAAGAATAATACCCTCTAGTAAATTATAGGCCATATAAGATAAAATAGGTTCACCTAGTTATGAAAAAAGTAAACTAGATAAACCAAATGAATCTCAAGCTAAAAATAAATAGGAAATAGAAAAACTTATTTTTTTTTAAACCAAAAGTGGTAGACCACTTATATTTTATATATATATATATATATATATATTTACATATAGTTGGTTTAGGTGGACATACTTGCAGGAAAGAACCAGCAAGAAAACCCCCAGTTGTAGTCCGAGTAACTAATTTTACAAAAATATAAAAAAGGACCAATAAGGTCCCAGAATAGTTGACCAGTTGACCAATTGTCTAATTACAACATTACATTTAATCATACCCTTTTACAGCCAAAAAACCCTAACATAATTGTTTGATTACAACATTACATCTGATCATACCCTTTTACGACCAAAAAACCCTAACAGAGCATACATACTATATATACCCCTATCCCTTTCTACATAACACTGACAATTATAGATAATTTGCTTTAACATGGAAAATGATAGTCTGAAAATAGGCCAACATTAAAAAGATGTAGATTTGCTTCCATCACGCTGAAAGCCATTAACCGAACTTTCCTTTGTTTCCACATATTTTCCTTTGCAATGACTATCATGCTCAAAGGAGGGGACTATTTTGTTTATATCAAGTACATAATGATAACAAAACTTCTTTTTAGCAACTTTTGATGAAGATGGAATTTGCAGGTCATGAATACAAACATGGCTTCTCAAGAAAGAAATTGCATGATATTTTCTTTTAAAGTCATCAATCTCCTCCATAGAAATAGTAGACTTATATTTGTTTAGAACTTGGTATAGATGCACAAAAGTGTCATGCATTATAGATAATAGCATGCCATGAAATATCTTAGCATACCTCTTCTTGTAATACAAGAGGTGTCTTGGAAACAAGCTTCCAATGAAGCCTTCACCTGAAGTGAAATCATACTTCTATACACTACTTAATAAAGCATCATTTTCCAAGTATGCACTCACCAAAAAATTATTAGCAATAATCTTCAGAGTGACAAAGTTTTGGACCAAGTCCAAAGTATTGGATAAGAAAATCAAAAGCAAGTTTGCAGGAAAAATTAACCTTTGGAGCTCTGTATGCAAAATATCTTCACCAATGATAACCTTAATGCAATTCAAAACTGATTTTCATTTAACTTTGAATACCTTTTGCAGTTCCTCTCTATCAATGCAGGCAAAAAAAGGCTCCTCCCATGGCTTTTCCTTAACAGGGACCCTATAATTACAAGCTTTGAATTCTTCTATTCCATACTTACGGAGTCTCCTAGAAGCTAAACGTTGAGAAATAAAACATTTTAAAGCGAATGAATGAGGCATATTATTTAAATCCATTTTCCTATGCAAGTTCATATGATGAAAAAATTTGAAAAAACACTCCTGAAGTAAGGATAACACAGGTGAAGGATTTCAGAATATATATTCCATCATCTGGCTTACAGATTCATGTCAGCATTGTACCCTTTGTGCTGCCAATGAAAATTGGCTTTAAAATCTATTACCATTTGTAATGGCAGACAAATTTAGCAATGGCATATATGATTTATGAGAGCTTCAACCAAATTTAGAAATGACACAAGTCTTAATAGTATTGCTACCTCCAAACTACAATATCCTTATTGAATGCCTAATGTGCCACCTCATTTGTATAATCTTGATATTTCTTGCATAGAAATTTGACTGAGATGCCTTGGCCAAATGTAAACTTTTTTTTCTGATGTGTTTAAAAGTACTACCAATGTGTTAAAAAGCCACGACATCTGAAGCCGCACATGCCATCGCGTGGCACGAAGAATTGAACCCATAGAAAATCTTGCAAACTTAACACAAGATCATCAGTAGTACCAAAGACTAAATGTTGATGCAATAAGATGTTGGCCAAACTGATGTAAGCCGAACAAAAAACATTTAATTGGAATTTAAAATTCCTCTATTTACTGATGCCTTGTTTATCTTGCTTAATTAAATCAATTAGATTTGGGAATTCCTCTATTTGAATAGGAACATTTGGTTCCTTTAAATTATCCTATTTGCTACCCAATATTGCTAGAAAGTTGGCCACTTTATTACCCTCGTGATAAGTATATGTGATTATTAAACTTTCAAAATTATCAAGTAAAGCCCATACTTTGTTAAGAATATAATGAAGATTCCAATTTTGTATTTTCCTCATCCTGAGTGCATTAATGATAATCAATGAATCTCCTTCAATATGCATTTTTGAATAACCCCTCTGAATTTCCAATTCCAAACCATGAAGTAATGCTTGAGCCTCAACGTAGTTATTTGTAGCATTGGGTAAGTGAACAACATAAGCTGCTAGAACTTCCCCTGCCTCATTTCAAAATCCTATACCCACACCGGAGAGACTTGGATTACCTTTAGAGGTACCATCAAAATTCAATTTCACAAAACCTTCTTCTAGAGGAAGCCAAGCAACTGAAGTTCTATTTATTTTTGTAGTATCCTTCTTCAAAAGGCTGCCATCAAATGGCAGTTTAGTGAATTTCCAACTTTGAAGAATTGAACTATCCCAATTTGTAAATGAATAATTTACTCCCTCTAAAATGGATTTTTGTATTTTTAATATTAACACTTCAACCATAGATTTTATTTTTCTAAAAACCTTCATATTTCATTCCCACCATATATTCCAGATCATAAGAGCAAGAATAATGATCCATATACATGCAAATAAAGAGGACCTGAACAAAGTTAGCCATGCTTGAAATAACTCCCATATTGTGTTTGGCAAGGGAAAAGAAATTGAAAGTCTGCATTGAATAAAGTTCCAACATTGATAAGCCACCTCACATTGAACAAACATATTATCTACTATTTCCAGCTCCAATCCACATAAGGGACATTGGAAAGGGTCAGCAATACTCAATTTAGCAAGACAACCACTTGTTAAAATTCTCTTTTGCAAAGTGAGCCAAGTGAAACTACCAGCGTTTGGAAGGACTTTATTATTCAAACAAAAAATGTAGGCATGCTGAGGTGCAGTTGAATAGTGTGACTTTGCTATGGTTGCATATCCTTCTTTAACTGAATATGACCCATCTTTCGATGTTGACCAAATTATTTTGTCAGATTTTGGACATAAATAAACTATTATGTCCTTCACTGTATTATTAAATAGTGTTAATTGTTCATTATTTAACAATGAATTTGGTGGTTCCTTCCAAATTACCCTTCCCGATATTGGATTTGAAGATTGTACGTAGTCTAGAAAATTTTCCCCCCAAGCTTGGGACAAAATTACTTTAACTTCCTACAATTCCTGATTAAAGGACAAAGGAGGCTTACCTAGCCATGAATCTTTCCAGAATTTGACACTTCACCCATCATTAATTTCCCAAGAGGAGTGCTCAATTATAAGATTTATGTTGTTTGTAATAAAATTTCAAATTGATGAACCCTTTGGAGGGTCATCCACTATAAAGATTCTAAGTGGATTGTTACTATCCAAGTATTTTTCTTGTAAAATTTTTACCCATTTCCCCTCTGGGCATGTATACATCTTCCATGCTAGCTTTTCCCCAAAAGCTTTATTTCACCAGATAAGATTATGGACCTCTACCCCACCTTGTTTTTTACCTTTTTCCAATCCTTCTAAGGATACTAATGGAATCTTTTTCTTTTCATCAATATTTCCTTTCCATAAGAAGGATCTTATTATCTTTTCTATTTTGAAAATAACAGAGACAGGGGCTTTAAGCACTAATAAAAAGTAATTAGGGATAGATGATAGTACTAATTTTATCAGAATAATTATGCCTGCTAAGGATAACCATCAGGCTTTCCATGCAAGAATTCTTGATTTTAATCTATCTATGAGCTTATCCCAGTAGGAGACTTTATTTGAGCCTTTCAAAAAAGGAATACCCAGATATGAACAAGGTAATTATGCCTCTTGGAAGCCTAATATCCGAACAATTTTCTTTTTCAACTCTACAGATGTGTTAAAAGTGTAAACTTTTGATTTGGCTACATTTATCTGCTAACTAGAGGCTTCTGAATATTTATCTAGTACTTCCTTTACCTGATGTGCTTCTTTTACTTTCAAAGATTTTTTAAATAGTAGGGTATCATCTATGAATAGATTGTGGGTTACAAAAAATTGGAATATTTGGAATTTGTATACCTTGCCATTGATTTTGATTATGTGGATGTAATATATCTACTTAAAGCCTCTGCCATAATGAATGAAGGGAATGGGAGAGGATCACCAGATGTTGAAATCGAAATCCTTTGGAAGAGCTATTATTTCCCCCTCCATGTCTCTCTAGGAAAAAATCATCCTTGTTCATGAGAAACAATTTTAGGGATGAAAGATTGAAGCCTTAGATAGATTTCTTTCATAAAAAAATTATAAATAGTATTACAGAGTGAGATGGGCCTGAATTTTGCAAAATTTTAGGCTCCTTGACTTTAAGAAGAATAACTATGTTGGTGAAATTAAACTGCTTTAACATAAAACCCATTCTTTTGGACTCTTCCAATGCCCATAGTAAATCAAAGAAAATAAAATCCCAGCATTTATGAAAAAATAAAGTTGTATAACCATCAAGACCTGTAGCTTTTTCAAGTGGTAATGAGAAGACCACATCCTTTAACTCCTCTAAAGTAAAAGGCCTCATTAGATAAGCATTGTCTTCACTAGAAATCATGTGTGGAATTGTGTTTAGGATATTTTTGATCATTTTTTATATCACTGGTACATTTTGACCCATTTTTCAATGAACATCATCAAAAAATGGGTCAAAATGTACCAGTGTATTGACATTGGAGTTCTGAGGGGCTGAGAGAAGATCTGAAAAGAATTTAATACCTTCCTTATTAATATCTTCTTCCTTTGATAACCAATTACTCGTGGATATCTCCTGAATGGAATGAATTACATTAGCAGCTTTCCTGATCTAAGCAGAAGAATGAAAAAACTTTGTATTTCGATCTCCATCACGTAACTACAACTCTCTAGATTTTTGTCTCCAATAGGACTCTTCCCATGCACATAATTCCACCCATTCTGCCTAAAGAGATCTCTATTTTTCATATAAATCTGCATCTAATCCATTTTTATTATGTTTTCATGAATGACTAATAACTCTTTAAATACTAAAGCTTTCTGCTGAAAAATATTCTGAAAAACATGTTTGTTCCAAGACTTAATTTGGTGCTTTAAATGAACCATTTTTTGTAGAATTGGAACATTTTAGATCCCTCCTCATAGGGAGCATTCTCCCACCATTGTTTTAAAAGAACTATAAATTGGGGGTCCCTAAACCACATACTTTCAAATTTGAAAGAAGACTTAATCTTTGGACTAGATATGCATGATCTATAGATAAAGAAATTGCATAATGATCAGACTCAGGGTAAGGAAAAATAGCAGAAGTTAGCTTGTGTCAAGAAATAAACCAATTAGAAGAAACTATAAATCTATCTAGTCTCTCTGCTATTTCAAAAAACCCTTTCTTTTGTTAGTCCAAGTGAATTTTCCAGATTCAGGATGAATATCTCTCAGAACATTAGCTAGAATGAAGTGGCTAAAGTCAGCCATAAGCCTAGGTGGAGGAATTATACCACCACTTTTTTCTTCCAAAGAAGTGATTGCATTGAAATCCCCTACAATAATAATTTTATCATTGTGAATAACATCAATAGTTGAGGATAATTCATCCCAAATATTCTTCTTTTTGTAGTAGAAGTAGGACCATACACATTTATAAGCCAAAAATGGAGATCAAACTTGGTTACTTCCACCAATTTCCAAGATGGTTGATTCTTATGAGGTTTAACTTGGACTAACTTAGGGTTCCATAGAATTATTAATCCTCCCAAGGCTCCTTGAGTAGGTGAATGTGATGAAACCCAATTTTTCCATTTAGCAATTGAAGATGCATACAACTCTTGTGTAGTTTTTGTTTCCTGAAGTAAAAAGATATCAACTCCACAAGCATCAATCAGATGCTTGAATCGAGCACGCTTGTCAGAGGAATTAATGCCCCTGACATTCCAAGATGAGATCTTCATTGGTCCCAAGGAGAGAAACATGCTCTCCTCAGATGCTTATTTGATAAATATTCTTGAATTGTCATTTGCTTCCCTGATTCAATTTGTTCTTTCATTTTGATAAAATTTGATTTTTTGCCTCTTTTCCTAGGGGTTTTTTTCAACTTTGAGTTTAAAGGAGTCAGTGACAACACTGGTAGATGAGTTTCATCTATCTTCATTAATATTAAAGTTTGAGAGTTTTCCTTAATAGACTAGACATCTATTTCTTTGCCACTAGACTCAACCAAATCTGAATGAATAGCTTTTTGTTGTGAAAAGGACATTGGATTAGATATAGGGATCTTACCAAAGTATTTCCCCCAAAGACCCTCCTCAATTTTTATATCATCAAATAGATCAGAGCCAACTGAAAATAATAACTTTTCAGCTAGGAGCTGAAGTTCCATATCTGAAGGGTGAGAGGAATTAATTAGTTGAAGATGATTTTCCTCTTGAGTGGGAGAAAAAAATTCCATATCAACTACATCCTTAGCCAACCAAGAAGAAAAGTATTATTTTGTGCTCTGAAACATAAGCTTCATAGCAATCTCAGAGGCTTGATATTCTAAAAATATTTTTTCCTCAGGGGAATATAAATTCAAAGAGACATGAAAAAACTTTCATTAAATTCCACATGTTCTTTGGAATTGATATATTGATTGTTTTAGTTTCCTTCTTAGAAGTTGAAGAATGAATAACTTCTTTCCTTTTAGAAGTAGTCTCTGGTCTTTTTCTTTTGTGAGGAGAATGAACAGACAGGTAGAAGACAGACTGATTGACATGATTAGTTCTCTCTTCAAAACTGCATGGTTTAACATGTTTAGTTTTCTCTTCAAAACTGCATGGTTTGCCATTTGTGCAATCTACTCTTCTCTTGGAATTTATTAAGTGAGCATTTTGAGAAGAGGAATTTAATAATGAAAATTGATCTTGCTGATGCCCTTCTAAATGACAATTAGCACACACAAATTCAACCGATTCAAACACAATTATTTGATACCATTTTCCAAAAATAGAGAGAAAATTTTTTTGAGGGAATTTTTATCTGTATCCATTAGGACACATGACCTAATAGGCTTTGAAGGGTCTTTAAAAAACTCCTTATCATGCATGAGAAAAATTCCCAATTGATTTTCTATTTTCTCAATTAGCTTCAACTCTCTATATTCTAAAGGTAGCGAGGGCATTTGAAACCAGAAAGGCACAAACTTGCAAGAAGCATAGTCAGGTTTAAAATTTGGGAGCCAGGGTTGCATGCTCAAACCCGCCCCCTTGTAGGACCATGGTTTAATTCTAAACACAAAATCCCTACACTTTTTACTAGCAAAGATGACAACAAAAATACACTGTACAAAATCCAAATAAAAAACCTTCTCTACACCTTCCCAATCCTCATAAATTAAATCCTTTATCATAAAGAGGAGATTTATTTGATTGTGATAGAAAATTGGGACCTACAATGGATAGATTAATATAAACATGTTCTATTAAATATATAATTATGTATAAACCTAGAGTAGTTTGACACCTTTATATTTGATCCATAGATTTATAGTCTTGAGCTAGTAAACAACCTCAAAATTGTTAAGTGGCATTCAAGTTGAAATGATTAGAAAATAAGTTCTAAAATAAATATTGAAAAACATTTGCATCCACAAATGGTTTTGAAAGACACCACTATAGGATAATACTTGGTAGGAATGTTAATTCATCAACATAACTTGATGTTAGAGAAGATATTTATTTGACTTTTACAAACAATTGATTTATTAAATATTATATTATATCTAGATAACATTAAGACAACCATATTTTAAAAAATATAGAAATATACATAAAACTATATTAATCTAGCACCTTTGGCCATAATCCATACACTTGTATTCGAGTAAAAAATATGATAATCTTGAACTTCTTGTATGACTTTGAACCTAGAGCCTTTTACACTTCATTATTTATAATAAATATTCACAACTGCTTGCATCTACAAATACAAGACTTTAATGGTGTTGAAAGGCACCATTAAAGCATACTATTTACCAGAAATGGTAGTTTATGCAAAGCAATTCCTTTAGCCAAAATTTATGGATAAGGGATTATTGAAAGGTCCAAGGGGTGATATTATTTTATACATGTCCTAGGAACATAGTTGAAACATTCTTATATGTGGAAGTCTTTGAATAATGACTAATTGAAATTAATTTTCCCTATGACCACGATTAATTTTTAGTTTTGACAGTGTAAATCAAGGTTACACTTATGACTCTAAACTAAGTCAAGGTTATACTCATAGTCTCTATCCTACGAGAGGAAATGTTGTTTTAAGATTTTGGAATATTGTAGATAGAGTAAAGATGATGCTCTTAACTATTAACTTGAATTCAAGCTCAATGAACACCAACTAATTAAAATCATATGCTAGAAAAATATACCTAGAAAGAAAAATCAAGTGGTGTAAAATAATAAGGAAAAATGCAAATGTCCTTATTTTTACGCTTACAAATTTATATAGACTTTGTTATATTTTGTACACTAATTTAATCTCAAACAACATTAAAAACTAATAACTTCGTATTATAGAATGTTAGAAGTCATTATCATTATGAACAATCGTCCATCCATAACCAAATGTTGAGATCTCTCACCTTTTATCACTAATTAAAATTCTTATTTTTTAAAAATAAATAGACAACATCTATGGAATGTATTTTTTCAAATTAAAAAAATGTATACTTAGATATATTCTCCATATAATTTAATCTTACAATATATTAAAAGTTGATAATTAAATTTTAAAATATAATAAAATTTATTACCATAATTATAAACCACCCATCCAAAAAAGTATATTAAGACCTCTTACCCTTCATAATTGATTCCTACATTTTAAAAAAATTAAAAAAACCATTAATATTTTTATTAGAAAAAACTTATTCTATAATTGTATTAACTTATTTTTAACGGAAACAATTATATTACATAGATATTGGTATCTATATCATTATATAGTAGATTAAAAAATTATGAGTAAGCACACAACTAAGCCAAAATAACTTCTCTTGGCTAAGATACCATAAGTAAATGGATCTAGACCATCAAACTAACCCATGGATCAAATTTGGTACATGGCACAATAGAACAATATACCATCGTCAACAATTATACTCTATCAAATAGACTACATACCTTTAGTATAATAATCTAATTCTACTATTAATAACCATATAAAATATTTTTTAATTAATCAAAATATAAAAAAATATTTTAATAATAAAAATAAACTTGGAAATATTCAATATCATGATAAAATAAACTAGCAGTCACATGCATAGGCATGCAAGAATCAACCGATAGGGGTCCATTGCAAATGGATGCATTAAACCTCACGTGAGAAAACACTTACCATTCTGCTTCCACGTATCGAGGCAACCAACTCCACCACCACCAACCCACATAATTAGCAAACTCCACATCATCATAAACAACCCTAAGAAACTCGTCATCGACCATTGGTGATTATTAACTTCTAGCACTGAGAAATTCTATTCACAGCTGGGCTGACAAAAATCCCAGTGTAAATTTGAAACAATTAGCTCTTTGTGTGCCACTACTAGATCAAAAAGGAAATTCACAATCATTATGTATATTTTATGGTCCACATTCTTGTAAACAATGTTTCATGTTTTTATAAATATGCACTCTATTACATTTGTCAAACTTGGATTAAAAAAATTACCAACCCATACCTATACATTCTAAATATAAAGATGACCTGACCAGGTTGTATTATAAGTTTAGATTCCACACCACCACAAGCCATTTTGGTCAAGCCATTATTTGAAGTTTTTACACACTCTAAAAACTATTGCAACATGCATCCTTGAGAACATGTTCACTGGAGAAGCCTATTTTATAGAGGCTAAGTCAGTATAAGATTTTTGGGGTTGAAAAACATAGCTTTAGACATATTTTTCACTAAAAAATGTAAGATTATGGATGGATGCAACAACTTACCAAACTTTATTGATGAAAATTGAATTTTTTCAAACCATAAAACAAGTCGATAACATTTCAAATGTGTTTTAGAAAACCTATAGTCCAAGCACCTTACCATCCCCCATATGGGAAAAACCATTATTCAACTCTTATGAAGACATTTATTACAACATTTCTATTTTGTATGATCCAAACAACTCCATTCCATTTATGTCCCTTCCAATGAGATAATTATAGTCCTAGTTTAGGCATCAAATTAATGAACAAAAAGATAAAAAAAACCTTCAAGTTGAAAGTCCTAGGCTTATAGCCTCTCACCTGGATTATCAACAAATATTTGAATGCTTTTGCAAACTGAAGATATTATCTATTAACAATGTGATACTTATATTTTCTATCATGCACTGTGTAATGCATGCTTTGAAGGTATTAGTCCATTTTCTTAACCAAGCTATTCTCACATATCATCACAATTATCCCTCGTCTATATTCCTAAGGACTGTCCTATTAACTTGGCATTTGATCCATCAAAAAAGCAGCTAAAAGGCATCTTGGACTATCCATTTAAGGAAAAGGTTGCCTCTACCTAGACTTCCCCTCACTATGTTGTCCATATCATGGAGGTATTATCCCATGTCACTATCATATACAAGTCTGCAAGGTTTCCTCATGCAATTGTATTCATACATTTTCCTTGACTATTGGAAACCTAACTCTTAACAAGTTTAGTTTATGTCCATTAAGTACCAACCACAAAAAAAAGGATGGGAAACAATAATCAATTAGGAATGCAAGGAAAAAATAGAATGAAGCATGACATTGGAGTTTCATAAGACACGGGGTCAAATCCTGATCTTCATATCATCTCAATTTCCCTTGACTCCTTAGTTAAATACACATCAAATAATGTCTTAACAACATCTTCAAACTACAAATTTCCATGTGTATTCCCTTCTAAAGTAAAGGTTCTAATAAAATCCTTTCCAAGACAAGCATCTGCCTTTGTACATGGCTGTCATTATAGAAACTTCTTTGTATCATGCATTTGTCTTAAAATACCATCATCTACTAAAGGTTGCATAATCATTCTAGTAATCAAATTTTGGCCCAATTATGGAACTGATAAAG
Organism: Sequoia sempervirens; assembly: GCA_007258455.2. NCBI lineage: Eukaryota > Viridiplantae > Streptophyta > Pinopsida > Cupressales > Cupressaceae > Sequoia > Sequoia sempervirens. The sequence goes on along the minus strand of VDFB02323073.1, from coordinate 140,835 downwards.
GAATTCCAAGATCTTGTGATTCAATAGATTTTGAATTTTTTTTTTATAGAAGAATGTCCCCATTGTTGATGCATTGAGGGCTAATGGACAGACCTAAAAAGATAGTTACTGAATACCTTTATGTCCTTTCAATGATGGACCCAGTGATCCAAGCTCTTCATAAGTCACTGATCATAGTCATTAGATATATCCACAATGGCATCTTGATGTTCTCACACAAGAAAATGAGTAGATCATTGTCCTTTAAACTACTATTCTCTTACTTTCCCATATGCATACTTTTCATGTTTGATGAAACACTACCCTAGGAGACTACTACCATGACTGCCTCTCCAACAAGGAAAACTTCAATGTCTTGAAATAATTAAGCCTTCAGTGTTGAAATCTGCAATTCCAAAAGTTGTATTTGAATGTGTTTTCCATCATCAACTATCTTAATTTTTGTGACTACAAATTATTAATTTTATGCAATTATTTTTTTGATTTGATAAAATAAAACTGATGGTCAAAATGTGTTTCCCCTCTAAAGTTTCTACTCCACACATTAAAAAAATAGGTCTTCAGTATGTTTATTACAAAATCTAGAGGGAGAATTTGAATTACCATTTGAAAAATATAAGGCAGTCAATTCAAGAAAACTTTAAAATGGTACTAATGACAATTACAACAAAAAAAATTCTAGCACCTCCTTTCTAAAAGAGACTACATGGGAATCCAAAATATAAATTCTAGTCAATAAGATAGATGTATAAACCAACATACATCTCACACATATCTTGTCAATACATCCATATCCATGAAAGTTGCAATGGAGAGATATGAATTGGTGATACTGGAATCCCTACAACAAATTCTTTCATATTCCTACTTCTTATGTATTTATAAATGTTCCTCAAACCAAAACCCAAGCATAAATATATAAAAATAGGTATCCTCTACCATTTTTTAATTGTAATATTTTTTGTCCTTATAAAATAAAAAGGAACAAAAATAGTTGATTAAATGAACATCCTTACTTTAAGAGCAACCTCATGATTGGAAGTTGGAGCACTTAGGAAAATAGTTGATGCCACATTAACAACTTGCACCTTGCCTCAATTTGCCAATCTCTCTACAACAGTTCCAGCTAACTCAACCCCACAATTAGCCAGATCCAACCACTATGACACGAATAGGAGGCTATCCCTTCCCAAATTTTTTTCTTTCCAAAGTTCTTAGATGTTTTTCCACTTTCTATAACAAATATCTTAATATTAGATAGTTGACAATTTGATCTAATTGAGACTTAAATATAGAAGACATAGATAGTCTTCGCATTATTTATTTGTTATAATGAACACAACTACTGCAATGAGATAATGATGCTAGTAATACCTAACCAATAGAGAAATTACAACGGGTTGGGGCCCTAGCTTGGTTGGCTAAATCTTTCCTATAGCAGGAGGTTGGTCACAAGTTCTAGTCTCCCCCACCCCCGTGGTACTGGAGGGCGTGTCGCACCAGCATCGCCGGTCACGTTAAAAAGTTTACCAGACACACTGCAGTTTATAGGGGGTCATGCTACCCGATTCCTGCAGTCTAAAAAAAAAAAATAGAGAAATTACAAGGGATTATATTGATAAGGATTTTATGTTAAGGGTTTCCCACCCTCAATCGGAGGTAGGGAAATGCTAATTTGTTTCTCCATTATGAGTTGTCTTTTCTATTAAAATAGAAGATAATCTAGCAATTACAAAACCTTATTCTAGGAAATGACAATCAAACTCATTTAAACATGCCAATATCATACTTGCTTTTTGTAATGATAGACTCATTTCATATATTCCCCAATGTTGTATAGAATCATTTCATATATTTTTATGCAAGAGCATCTAGATCCACAAGCAATCTGGCATCATCAAAAATAGTAATAAGTTATATTTTTAGTTTTCTTTTCTTTTGTGTGTTTGTTGCCTAGTAGTTTCTTGTCAACTTTCTCTCTCAAAAGGTTGCTATAGAAAAGATCCAAGTTTCTGATAGATTCCAAATCATTTGTAGCTATGCTACAAGGCATCTTCAGTTGCTACAAATCAATCTCTTATGTAAAGGGGTTGCTTCAGGAAATGTCATAGGAACTCTATAATATGTTGTAGGGACTACATATTATGCTACACAAAAAAGGATGAAAAATGCACCCATTTCTGCACCCTAGACATGCCAACTGCAGCCCAATGAAAAATGGAATACAAAAGTAAAACCAAGAAAAAGTTAAACATTGCTAAAAATTCACAAAACAAAAAACATGAAAATGTCAAATGAGAACCCACAGTTTATCTTATATCTATTATATTTTATTCATTCAAATTATCTCTTATTCCCAACCACCTATATTATTCACAACAAACAACACTGTTCATTTGAATATTCTTGGATTTGGTGAGCCCTTGAAGCTATGCATAAATCTATTTACATTTCCATGTACACCACAATAGAATACAAAATCGACAAGCTATCTTTCTATAAAATGAAAAAATCCATTTGCACAAATTAAGTACACCCTAAGCACTGAACAGGTTCTTAGAGAATGCTACAGGTTTTAATATACCTTGTACACTATTCCAAATCTGCCAACACCTATCTTGTTGTCTAGATGAAAATCCCTTGTTGCCAATTTGAGATCCTTATAGGAGTAAATGTTAACACCTTTAATGATAGAGAGATATTCTTGAAAGAAACATCATAAAAAGTGCTATATATTAGTATGTACTCAAACGAAGAATATTTGTGCTAAGACTGGATAATAAAAGTGGCAATCTAAAACAATACACCAACAAAACACTCTAATTTAACTCTGCTCAAGAGAAATAAAATCATGCAATAGAATGGATATGAAAATGCAACAAAGTTCAACTTCATACCTTCTCTATTTTGGGCCTTTTGTCCCTTTTGAACAATGCACCAAAATAATTGAAAGATATAAACATATCTCCAACAATCCTTTTACTCACTAGGAAAGATATCGTTCAAAATATCCTTAAATTGAAGACTGCTAAAGAGCATAATGAGAAAATACAAGTCCATAAGTAATTAGAAAATATGATACTAAATTTTATCCAAGCATGCATATTGAAAAAGGAAAATAAAGTACATTTTCAGCATCCATGCATAGGGAGGTAACCATAGAATAATTATATACAGATATAGTTTCAAAGAAAAATAAATGGAATTTAATAATTATGAAAGAAAGAAAAATTGAATTCTACATCCTATTAATCCAATTATAAGCCAATAATTTTTATGTTTGACTAATGATGATAGCTTTTATCTTGACCAAGGAAAATACCCCTCTCAATGATGCAAATAAAAATTACTAAAAACCACCTGTAATGATTACTATCAAGTATTTGTCAATGCTTTAAACCATTATTGTTTTTGGGATCTAGGCACTCAAGCTCTCTAAGTAAATATTGACTAACCATTAAAATTCACTAGTGTTCTTAGATCTGAATTATGTGCTTGTGAGAATGAAATCCAATGAACTTCTAAAGTACAATGACAATGTCAACAAGATGAACAAGGCTTACAAACCCAAATAAGATGAATAAGGCCCATAGATCTTAATATAGATCCATTAACTCTGGTTCAAATTTTATCAATAGTGTTACTTCCAAGATGTTTTAGTTGAATCCTTGCTTTTAACTGAACCTTGAAAATGTAAAAAATTGCCATGAACACAACAGTGCTAATGCAATTAATTATAGGATGGAGCGTGGGCGGGAGTGGAGTGCTGGGCGGGAAAATGGGTGTTTCGAATCTTCTGGTACTGAGCAGGGTGATGAAGATGGATCTGCGATGGCCCAGATGGGTCACGGGCCTGCCTCAAGTAAGAAGAAAAGTGTGGAGGAACCGGAATGGGAGGATTCCCCAAAAAAGCATGCGGATGACCTAGGGGGAATAATATTCCGGTTCCTCCCCCTATTAAACCTGTCGGCGATTGCCCTAAAGATAACCTCAAAGGTGCAGTGGGGTCTGGTGACACAAATGGCGGGCATCGTAAGAAGTGGGCCTCACTGTTTGGGGTTAAACCCAATGGTAAGTCTTTTTTTCCCCCTGTGCACAATATCTCTAGCCCTACAGTTGGAAAATTTGCAATCTCTATTCCAGACAAGATCATTGATCATAATATTGCTATAATGGAAAATTCCCTAGCTGGTAAATTCATGGGCCAAAGGCCAAATATTGAGATTGTTAGGGATTTCGTCAGAAAAAAATGGAGAACAAATGGTACTATCTCTGTTGCATCTCTCCCAAAAGGTTTCTTTGCTTTTGAGTTCTCAAACAGAGAAGACATTAAGGCTGTTAGATGTGGAGGACCATGGGTTATTGGGAAATCAGCTCTCGCACTTAAAAAATGGTCTTCAAACTTAGATCTAATGGACTCCATCTTTGAGAATGCTCCGGTATGGGTTAGGCTTCATGGTCTTCCTCTGGAATATTGGAATGAGGATGTTTTCAGGGGGATTGCTAGCTCCTTTGGGGAGCTTTTATCGATTGACCCTATGACAACAGCAAGAAGGAGACTGGTGTTTGCTAGAATATGTGTGGGTGTTTCTCAGGAAGTGGATCTTCCCTCCTCTGTGGAGATCCACTCGAAACTTGGTTCTTGGGCACAGGCTATTGAGTTTGAGACCATCCCTTTTTCCTACTTCAACTGTAGAAAATCTGGCCATTGGGCGAAGCATTGCCCCCTTAAGGCAGTAAAAGAAATGGAAAACCCTTAAAGGGCCTCAAAAGTGGTATGGAAAAAGAAACAAGAGGAAAATTTTATTACGGAGCCAGTGGGAAAGGTTGTTGAAATCCCTGATAACCTCTCAGGTGACGCTGGAAATGAAGGCTCCACCTTCCAAGTCCCCCAAGCTCTTGTTCCTGAGATTAAGTCTGGTCCTCAGGATAAAGGAGAAGGAATGGATTGCAATGTTGGGTTCTTGGCTCTAGGCAAGGCAGATGTTTCTCAATACAATATCTCTGATGAAGCTGGAAATGATGGCTCTGCCATCCAGACCCCCCAAATTTTGGTTCTGAAGTTTTCTTCTGATTCTCAAAACAAAGATGAAAGTGTGGAATGGGAAGCTGGGAAATTATCCCCTAGCAAGTCGGATGATTCTATAACCTCGGAGATGGGCCCCATCTTTCGGGACCCCATGATGCTAGGGCTGGACGATATTCCTTCTCAGGGTCTCTCTCTTGAGGTAGGCATTCCCCTGATTGTGTCTCTGGTTGGGACAAATAACCCAGGTATTGAATCCTATTCGGATCTGGCTTCTTTTGATGTTGTTAAAGACACTTATTCGGACCCTAGCCAGGCAAGCCTTCTTGAAAGAAGTACCTCCCTACCTTGTGGGAATGGACTCATGGATACCCTCCCCTGGGAACAGAAATTCCTATCTGAAAAGGAATGGGAATCCAGCAAAGAATCAGATAGTCAAGAGGATACAGATAGAGATGAGGTGCTATCTAAGAAAAAGAAGAAAAATTTGAAAATCAAAATTAAAATCACCCCTTGTGGGATTTCAACAAGATCGAGAGCAAAAGCGGACTATGGGGCAATATCCCTAGCCAAAGGAAGAAGACCCAAAAATCTGATAAGAGAGCACCATAGCTTTCAAGATATAGTGGATGGCTTCCAAAAAACCATCCTGGAGCTCCTTCTCTCTCCTAAATTCCCATGAAGTTATTGTCCTGGAATATTAGGGGACTAAATAACCCCCACAAGCAGGATATTTTACACAATTTTACTCGGGACCAAAAGCCTGATATTCTTCTCATTCAGGAAACCAAAATGTTAAGTGAAAAGGTGGAAAAGATTTCTTTGTTCCAGCACTATTCCATTCAGGGCAGTGATTCTACTGGTGCTTCTGGAGGGGTTGCGACTTTTTGGAACTGTAAGGTCATAAGAGGTGATCCTCTTTTTTCTCGTCCTAATCATGTTGCTACTAGATTTACTCATATTAGGGAAAACTTCAGCTGAATCCAGTCTAATATTTATGCTCCTAACTGTAAAAAAGCTCAGAAGGCTTTTTGGAAAGAGTTGGCTACTTTCCGGAATATCTTTCAAAATGACCCATGGGTTGTCATGGGAGATTTTAACTCACCCCTCCTTCAGGGCGAGAAGTTTGGTGGCTCTCAGATTAATGTTGAAAGTAAAAAAGATCTCTTGGATTTCATCAACAATCAGGCCTTGATCGACCTGGACTTGCAAGAGAGCTCTTACACTTGGTCGAATCGAAGAGTTTTGTCTGATCTGATCCAGGTGAGACTTGACAGAACCCTTGTTTCTGATATTTGGATCTTAAATTATTGTTACTCTTTGAAAACGCTCCCTAGGATTGGATCTGATCATTTTCCTATTAGTTTTGTGGCTAACCCCTTAAAAATTAAGAGGAATACTCCCTTTCACTTTGAGAAGATGTGGCTTTCCCATCCTCTCCTCCAAGAGGAAATAAGGAAATGGTGGAATATTAAAATTAAGGGTACTGCCTTATTTAGAATCGCCAAAAAACTAAGAAAAGTTAAAATGAATCTCAGAAAGTGGAAAAAAGAGTCTTTTGGCAATATCTTTCAAATCAAATATGATCTTCAGTTTAGGCTGTCTGAAATCCAAAACAAAATTTAGAAGGAAGGCTACTTGAATGAAACTAAGGAAAAGGAAAATGAGATCCTCTCAAAACTTCATGAGATAATTGCTAGAGAAGAGGAATTTTGGAGATAAAGATCCAGAGCTCTCTGGCTAAAGGCTGGAGACAAAAACACCAGATACTTTCATCTTTCAGCATCTAAACACAGGGCAGCTAACAAAATTTCAGCAATTGTGGTTGATAGTAGAACTTATGAGGAGGAAGAGGATATTAGAAGAGAAGTTGTCCTATTCTTCAAGAACCTCCTATCTAAGAAAGAGGGCATTAACTTGGAGGATCAAAATCAGTTACTGGAGGCTATCCCCAGGATTGTTAACTCTAGAGACAATGAAATGTTGACAGATATACCCACCAGTGAGGAAATTAAAAAAGTTGTTTTCTCTTTTGAAGGAAGCAAAGCGCCTGGTCCTGATGGCTTCCCTTTACTTTTCTTCCAGTGGTTCTGGGACATTGTTGGGGAGGATGTTGAGAAGGCGGTGAAAGAGTTCTTCTGCTCTAGAAATCTGTTGAAGGAGTTAAATGCCACTTTCTTGGTTCTTATTCCCAAAAAACCTGGAGTGCAGGATTTTGAAGGCTTCAGACCTATCAGCCTCTGTAATTCCTTCTATAAAATTATTTCGAAGGTGCTTACCTCTAGACTACTTCTTATTCTGCCCTCTATAATTGCTCCTCAACAGAATGGTTTTGTTCCTGGAAGACAAATTCTTGACTCTATTGTCCACGCTCATGAGAATGTTCATTCCCTCTCGGTCTCTAAATCGAAAGGATTTCTTTTTAAGCTTGACATTTCGAAGGCTTATGATAAGGTAGACTGGAACTTTTTGTTTAAGATCTTAAAGTCTTTTGGTTTCAATGAAAGGGTTTTGCAGCTTATTGAACAACTCATCACTTCTACTTCTGTGGCGGTTCTTATTAATGGATCCCCTTCCACTTTCTTTCGCAGTTCTAGAGGGTTAAGATAGGGAGATCCCATTTCTCCTATCCTCTTCACGATTATGGCTGAGGTTTCTGGTAGGAATATGAGTAAATTGGTTGCTCAAAGAGCTATTATGGGGCTCAAACCATCATCGAACAATTTGATATGCTCTCTAGCTGGAAAGGAGCTCGCCTAAGCCAAGCTAGAAAACTCCAGCTTCTTAAAGCTTCTCTGCAGAACCTCCCTATCTATGCTCTCAGTCTTTTTAAAATCCCATCCAAATATGTTGAAACCATTGAGAAGATCCAAAAGAGATTCCTTTGGTCTGGAGTCGAAGAAAGAAAAAGAATGCCTCTTGTTAGATGGGATTTGGTTTGCAGATCTAAAAAGGATGGAGGCCTTGGGCTAAGAAAAATCATACTGTTGAACAAGTAGTTCCTAGCTAAACAGATATGGAGACTTTTATTTTCCTCTGGAGAATGGAGTGAAATAATTAAAAGAAAGTATTTGCAGAATAACAATTCCCTCAAAGATATTATTGAGAATCCCAACCTTCCGAAAGGATCAAGTTGCTAGAACTATATGAGTGATGGGATAAAAGTGGTGAAATTGGGATTGAAATGGCAGGTTCGCAATGGTAACCAAGTTAGATTTTGGGATGATTGTTGGCTGCGTAATGAACCTCTGTCTTAGGATGGGAATCTCAGTAGATGGACTAAGTTTTGCAAAGATACCTTTGGCCTTTTTGTTAAAGACTACTGGCAGGATGGTAAGTGGATCAATCTTTCCTTGATAAACCCTGTGCTGGTTTCTGTTTACTCCTCATTGAATGTTGTCAAACTTTTCTTTAATCAGGAGGATAGTCTTATCTGGAAGTATGAGCCTTCTGGGTGCTTTTCTGTCTCTTCTACCTTTGCCTAGATTTTAGATGCTCTTAACCCTCCCCCTCTGTGGTCGCAAGCCTGGACTAAACATCTCCTACCTAAGGTTAACATTTTTTTCTAGTCTTTGCTGCAAAATAAAGTTCTAACTATGGATAATCTTAGCAAAAGAGGAGTTATGCTCCCCAATAGATGCTACCTCTGTAAAAACAATGCTGAATCGGTTAACCACCTCTTTATCCACTGTCCTTTCTCCTCCTCGGTTTGGGACAAGCTTCTGAAATGCTGGCATTTTTCTTGGGTCCCCCCGGAGTCAGTTGAGGATTTTTTTGTTCAATGGAAAGCCCCTTCTTTCAACCCCTTTATTAAAAAACTGTGGGCTTTCTCATTCCCCCATGTGACTTGGGAAATTTGGAAAGAGAGAAACAACCAGATCTTCAGGGATAAGGAGTCTTCGGAGGAAATTGTGTTTGAGAGAATTCTTAGGATGATCAAAGAAAACTTCTCTATTGTTCCCTTCAGGGAGGATAAGGTTGATACTCTGGTTTGTTCTCCTTTTGATAGCCTAATTGCCAGGGAATGGAGAATCAAATGGGATATTACCAATGCTCCTAATACTACCAAGAAGTCCAGGGATGGAGTTTGCTGGAGTTTTCTTATGGAAGGCTAGGCCAAAGCCAACTTTGATGACGCGGCCAAAGGAAACCTGGGGAAGACTGGGTGTGGTGGGGTCCTAAGGGATTCGGTAGGTAACTTTATGGGAGCTGTTGCCACTCCTCTGGGGGTCCAAACCAATCACGTGGCAGAAGCGGCGAGGGCTTATTACATTATCAACCTGGCTGTGGGAATTAAATGCAAAAATTTATGGCTTGAAGGTGACTCAAAAAATATAATTGATGGCCTTTGTGGTAGGTCCCAGCCCACTTGGTCGATTAAAAATTGGATAGAAGATGCTAAGGTTTTACTTAGTAAATTCGATAGCATAAAAATAAATCATGCTTACCGTGAGGCGAACGCGGTTGCGGATTTTTTTGCCAATGAGGGAGTTAAGAATGACAAAATCCTCACATGGCACAAAAAGACTGACCTCCACTTCGATGTTCAAGCTTTATTGGAACTCGACACGGTGAATGGAAAAGAGGCGGCGTCTTGTAATAATGAGGAAGGTACGAATCATGAATAACAAAATTAGAAGATATAATGGGGCCGAGAGGATCCGGAAAATAAATTATTTACTTTGGCACGCTTTGTGGGTCCTGCGAAGCAAAGGAACTCTCTGGAACAGGTTTTCTGTCTACAACAGTTTTCGAACTAAGATCTCAAATATGGGCGGGGAACGGAAGAGGGTTGAACCCACCAGCTTCGAGTCACACACCAAGAACACCAAAGCATGGAGTAAAATAAGAAGGGGTGGCTTACTTCCGTTCATTGAGAAACTCCATGGCCCTAAGGAGAAGATTACAGATTTCTTTGAGAAGAATTGGAATAATGGGGAGGTTCTCCTCTTTGGGAGGAAAGTTTAGATTGATGAAGCCTTGATTGCGGAGGTGACTGGCATTCCGATGGAAGAGCATAAATTTTTTAGAGACAGGAAATTCTCTGACGAAGCTGTGGTGAGGTTCCCTAAATCTGAGACAGAGAAGCAAAAACTTGTCAAGACGACGAATAGTTACTATGAAGTGGACACTATAAAAGCTTTATGGAGAAAAGTGCTAAGGGTTATCATGTAGTACATCACTCTCGACGGCCGCTTCACTAGGGTTTATGGATACCACTTCGTGCTGCTCAATCACTTCCAGCATAAGGTGCATGTCTCTATCCCCTTCTTCTTGCTCTGCTCCCTGAGAAATAGCTTTTCTGATCACAGTAGAAGCCCTAAAAGATACCCGATTCTTCACACGAGTCTTTTAAGGCTCATTTATGAGCACTTTCAGAATATGCCTTCCCTTCCAAACCCTATAGCCCCTTTGGAGATTGATGAAGACGATACTGAGCCTAGCATTTTTTATACTAAAGTTTCCCCCGGCCGTGTCAAGAGCTCTTCTCCTCCTCTGCCCCCCCTTCTACCTCTGGCCATTCCCCCCAGCCTTCTGGTACCTGCTCTATTCTTGCCTCTGGCTGCACTAACCCTAACGCCAAAGGGGCGGGCTCTAGCTCTCCAGTTAATAAGCTTGTCTCCTACCCTGATGACTCCCCTGTTGCTTCTGCTAAAGTGGTCAGGGTTAGCCTTGAGAACCCCCACGTCCCTCAGAATATTCAACAGGAGAATTATAGCCCTCCTAGAGGTGCGGAGTCCGTGATTTTTGGGGTCAATTCTGAAAGTGACCCCCCTTTTGACTTCATTGGAAATGCCAAGAATTGTTCTGTGGACCAATTGAATTCTGCCAATTGGTTATTTCATGAAATAAGTGAGCTAAAAACTAAAAATCTGTCTCTTCATAGTAAGCTGGGGGAAATTGAAGCCAAAGTTGCAGGGCTAATTCAGCTTGAAGCAGAGAAGAATACCAATGTGAAGGATAACACACAAAAGGACAGTACAGTTGAAAATGATATTGAAAAAATTAAAGCAACCATGAAAAAAATCACTGATCAAAACTGTAGAATTTCCAAGCATAACTCTATCATCATCAAAGCCATGTCTGAAAGACTGGAGAAAACCCAGAAGAGAGCTCTGATTGTCGACCTTCATCAGGAGAATGACCAGGATGAGGAAGCAGGGATCTCTAAACGAACCAGATCAAGCATTAAAAGAAAAGCCCTGACCACCCCAAATATGACTCAGATCTTTATGGAGGGGGTTCAGGATATGGTGGACCTAGAAGAGGTTGCGGACGAGCTTCTGAATTCTATGAATTAGCTGTGGCTGGGCCCAACTTTGTCTGTTTGCTGGCTGTTTTATGGTTTTTTTGCGGCTTTTTTTGGCTGTCTGTTTAAACTGGTTTTTATCTTTCTAGCAGCCTTTTTGTTTTTCAGACCTCTGTTTTGGTCTTTTCTTGTAATGTTACTCTGCAGTTTCAGGTCCTTGTAAAACCCATTTATCCCCCTTTTATCAAAAACAGTGCTAATGCAATTTATTGAAAGGTCAAATGCCTGTTGTCAACATACAAACCAAATGAGGCTTAATCAAATATACAAAAAGTTTCAAGAACAATTGTCATTAAACAACACAAATGGTTAACAGCGTGCTACAAAAGAAAGATACGAAATCTAAACTTAAATCAACATAATAAATGAATGGTTCTATAAAACCTAACCATGGTAGATCTGCAGTTATAGAAGCCCTAAACTAACTAATAAAATGTAGTAATACCAAATCTTACATATACACAAACCTCCCGTTGCCAGCAATTGAGTTCATGGATCTCCTTGTGAAGTTCCTCTGTAGTCTTCTCCACCATAGCATTCGCCATGTGCTTGCAACAAAACCCTTGATCCCAGCTAGGGTTTGCAAATAGAAAAAAAATAACAAGGCTCTTTGTCTGAATCACTATTTTCTGTCATAATTTGAGCCAAGAAAATCTTAGAACAATGTGCTTAATAATATAATATTATGTAATTGAATAAGATACCCAAGGATGTAGTGCATCCGTTATAGAGAAAAAATGGATGTTTATCCTTCAAATGGAGAAAAAAAATTATGAAACTCAATAGAAGCCATTATAGACAAGAAAAAAAGCTACCCAACATATAAAAACAATCTTATGAAAATGGGTATAAACCATTATACAAAGTGGGGTGCCATACACCTTTAAGTAGACCTAATGGAAAATATCTTGAGCCAAAGATGAAACTACACCTTTAGGGACACATAAATCTAGCAAAGAAGAGATAAAATGAGCACTGATAATAGTATTGACATGATAGCATGTCACTGGACCAAGGAATCCTTTACACAAATTCAGTTTAACTGCTTTGAGGATTTAAGATTACTATCCCTCATAATCCCTCTAGACGAAGGCCAGAAATCGGATCACAAAAATTCAACATAGCACCCTCTTCTAGCCCAACTACACCTCCAAAGCCCATACTAGAACTAATGCTAGGAAGGCTTCCTAGAAATCCCACATTGTCGTTGAAATGGCTTCCCCCGCAAGCACCTGTCTCTATCCTTCCAAGCAAGTTGTTAGTCACATGATGTTGTGTTGTTAGTTGTTTCCTTCTGGGTACAAAGGACATGAAAGATTGTAGGTGTGATGGATCCAAGCTGAAAACGGTGGAAGCGCTCGTTTCTGATTGCAGTTGCAAATTATGATAGTCATTCTAAGAGTTTTTTTTAGCCAAATCCCCTCCCCTGACTAGCATTGAAACCTAGAGATGTGAAGAGCTTCCCAAATCGAAATAAATAAATAAATACTCAAAGAAAAAGGAAAAGGCGTTCAGATTTTGATGCATGCACCTATTTTTGGTTGTGCAACTTTCACCTCACTTTCACCAGTGTTCATGCACTGTTCATGAATATGACTAAAAATGAGACCGCCTTCATCAAAATGATAGATAACCCTAGTCTCTAAAATTAGCGGGCAAAAAAAGTCTTTTCGGGAAACTTGTCGTTGGTCGGTGATTATTAATTATTTCGCATCGAGAAATTCTATTCACGGCTGGGCTGACGAAAATCCCAGCGAAAACTTCACACTAAATAGCCTATCGACTAAATATAGTCAAATTTGTATCTACAATGTAAAATATATTAATTTAACAGTCAAAGATTTTTTGGACATTCTTAAATAATATAATTGTTTTAATATTTTTATTGTTTACATAATATTTACTCTAAAATTAGCGGGAAAAAAAATATTTTCGAGAAAATCGCCACGACTGACTATTAGTATTATTTTACGCCGAGAAATTCTATTCATGACTGGGCTGACAAAAATCTGGACGAAAACTTCACACTAAATAGCCTATCGGCTAATAACAGACCCGACATTTTAAACGAGCGTTTCTGTTCAGAAAAATAAAGCAGTATCCGTAAAGACAGCTGGTGGAGGAGCCAACATTTTACACGAGCGTTTTTGTTCAGTAAAATAAAGCAGTGTCCGTAAAGACAGCTCTAGGGGGATCCAACATTTTACACCTGTATTTTTTTCCAACTGCTTTCCATTACCCATGAAAAGGAAATTCAAACCTCGTAAACAAATATTCTTCTGGGTAACCCATTATTCTTCTTTTTATCACATAGTGGGAATAAAATTCAATTAAAAAACACATATGTCAAAATCATAATGGCTTGCCTGTAAATTTCATACAACCCCCATGAAATCTGCTTAATTACTTTTATAGCATCATGGGCCTTTCGATATTGAATGATTTTGCAGTTGATATGACTAGAGAATTATCCAAGCAATCATATATGGCATTTAAGAACATGCAGACCAATTTAGGTGGGTGTTTTCAACAGATTTGTTCGTTGAGAAAAATGGATTCTCTGCAACACTGGAATTCGTTTACAGATCTACATCAAGTTTGTTTGCAAGCAATATTAAAGAACCAAAGCCAGCAATTCAGTGCTTCTTCCTCAGGCAATCCATGTTTCTGTGAACTACCAGAAAGTGGCATGCAATTTGCAGGCTTTGGGGTCTCTAATAGTGATCACAGGAGCCTGAAATCCTTTGAAATACCAGAGATTCCATGTGGGAATGAGGATGATGCCTTGAAGAGGATGCAGAGTAATCTGATTGAGTCTCCTCTTGATGCTAATGTTATGGACGAATTATCTGTTCAAAGCTGGATTCAAGAGCTTAGTGGCTCTGACAATATGAAGTTTCTTGACAGTGGGAATGCACGAACGTCAAATAATGCTTTGACAGAGAGAAACAAGAGAAGAAAGCTAAATAATAGCTTGTGTATGCTTCGCTCCGTTGTTCCAAATGTCAGCAAGGTATAAATATATGTCATATTCATACATTCATTATTTCTCATATTCATAAATATGATCTAAAACAATGATGATAAAAGTTTAGCACAGTTCATTACTTGCTTTCTTTTCTATGGCCATCATTATATGTTTCTTAAACCTTTTGAGTGTTTGGAATATATACATGTAAGCAGATGGACAAGGCTTCTACTCTGGGAGATGCCATTAAATATATTCGTGATCTGAAGAAACGAGTGGAAACATTGGAGGCTTAGATCCATGCTTTTGAATCTACAAACAGTGGAGAACTTGAGAAAAGCTCATTTGAGAAGGCTGACAGAGAGGAGTCACAGGAAACAAGCTTCAAGAAAAGGATTAATGGAAGTATGTAGCTCTTGCTGAATCCCATGCCTAATTCCTTTTCCACCTTTAAGTTTAATTAAGCATGGATTCGACAAAACAATGGAAAGTTATATCAGAAAAAGGTTGAAGACATTCTAGACAGCTAGAATCTTTCTGGTACAAGCCAACATAATAATCTTAGAAAGCAGGCAAACTATTTCCTATTTTAAGACGAGCCTAATAAGAATCTCTGTTGCTTTTCAATTGGTGTTTAAATAACTATTAGGAAAAGTAAATTTGGGGTGTGACATATTCGCATGAAATGGAGGCCCCCGGCTTAGTCTTAAAATGACTGTATTTGGGCTCCTAACAGGCGAAAAGGAAACAAAGTTAGGTTGGATTAAGTATATATTTATTTGAATTAAAGTGATGATAATAAGTGCCATCACATTAAATGTTGTGAAAGATTGGATTGGTTTCTAAGATTTATTAAAATGTATTGTTTGGTTAAATTTTTAATGTTGTTTAAATAGCTATTAATAAATAGTAAAATTGGGAAGTGATATATTCCAATGGAATGAAGGGTCATATGTTTATCTTTAATGAGTATATTTTGATTCCTAGTAAACGAAACAAAAAAAAGTTAGGTTGGACAAAGTACATGTCAATTTCAATTAAAGAGTGTTGATGATGATAATAATTAAATGATTTTTATTGGTTTAAGGCATTAATTGATTTGTATGATTTATTAAATTACTTTGTTTAATTAAATTTTTATTATTGTTTAAATAGCTAAAAAAAATAAAGTTCAAAAGTGATATATGCATATGGAATGGAGGGCCATGGACTTATCATTAAAATTATTGTACTTATATTCCTAATAGATAGAATGGAAATAGAGCTAGGTTCGACCATGTACGTATCTATTAGAGTTAAAGATGAGTGAAAATAATCAATAATATAAAATTTAATGATGCAAAAGATAAGATAGGTATGTATAGATTTATTAAAATGTAATGTTTAGTTAAAATATGTATGTATGCATGTATGTATTTATGTATGTGTGTATGTATGTATGAAGATCATGAATTGATTTTAAAAAATTATTTATTATAAGTGATTGAAGACTATTTAATTTTCTAATGATTTTGCTATGAAATATGTATTTTACAAGTTTTCTTTTGTTAGTATACTCATAATAAAGATTGATGGTTATTTAATTTCTTAATGATTTTGTTATAAAATTATGTATATTTTTAATATTTATTTATTATTGTAATATAATTTTAAGGATATATACTTTATAAGAACAAATTCCTATGAAATATTGAAAGTTATTTAATTTGTTAATGATTTTGTTATAAAATGTATATTTTTAAGTTTATTTTAGTGTTGTAATCCTTTTAAGTATATACACTTGATAACTCTTTATAATTGAAAGTGTTATTCTTTTCATTATTTTCAATATATTGAAGATCATTTTTTTCTCCTTGATCCTTTATTTTATTATAGTTATCTTAAGTTTCACAATAAAAGAAAAGATATATGTGTAATAGTGAAAATTATATACTATGTTGATTCTTCTTTAGTTTTAGGCTCACTTTGATGGAATATCTTAATATAGTTACATATTGTGAAATATCACAATCTTGTGTGAAGTTGCATTCATTATTTGATCCTTCAAATTTCCCTTCCTTTGCTCATTTTCACATATTCAACCTTATCTCATCTACTTCACATATTTGTATACATTTTATATTTGTTATACCCTCAATGTATATCCACTCATTCCATGCATAAAATTCAACCTTACCTTATGTTGGGTTAATCATGTAAGATTGGATCAATCTTACATTACACAAAATTGATCCATAATGTTTCAATTTAAAATTTAAAATTTTCCAACTCTTAGTTATTCCATTCCTACCATGAGTTGGCTTGGTAAATGTCTCTCATGACTTATTACTATGTAGTGGTATTGAAATCCACTATATAATCATTCATCATTTGCTTCCATTCATTATTATCAAATTTATATTGAATCATTATTAGATAATAATTCATATATTCTATGCATTACGATGAAAAACATTCTAGGAATATTTTTATTTGGAGTATTAAAAGGAATCTAATCTTGTATCATTATTATAAATAATTTTAAGGCTAAATAATTATCTCTATTCAATTTCATAAATATAAGGCTAGTATAGTCAAGGGGCATCATTTAGGATAACATAACACTCATAGTCTAATGATATCCTTAGGTTATTTTTACATATTGTGAGAGCTTGAAAATTAGTGAAGAATGCACTTTAATGTAACACAAGTTTTGAAATTCTACAATGCATAAAATATCTTCTATGTGTATTAGATCACCTTTATGTATAAAACCATATTAACATTATGTTGGGATGCTCTTGTAGGTATAGATTTGATCCAAAATAAATTTGATCTAAACTATTTTGATATTTAGGAAGAATACATATAGATAAAATCTATTTCTAGGTTTAAGAAACCTATATTTCTGAGCTAGAGCAAAGTTATTTCAAATCCATGAATCCTAGAGCTAATAATCTTATCCATTTTACATTCAATAAAATAACAAATCAAAATATATTGATTTATAGACCATTTTCATTATTATATAAATATAAGCTAATTTATGTTGCAGTGTAGATATTTCTAGATTTAACAAAATTAAATTGTATTTCCTCTATAGTAAGATAGTTAAGGGTAATAAAATCACCCTAGAAATTAATTTAGATAGTCAGTATTTTTCCTTTTACACACCCCAAATTTTTCTATTGCTAAAATATGGATCCCCTTTTTTGTTTTGGTTTGAGTTTCCCTAGTTTATTTTTCCTCCCCTTGGTCTTGAAGAGTGTTATTACTAGGTTATAGAGTAGATAATATAAGCTACCTCATAGGACTTGTGACACCTAAGCTCTAAAAGGAAGATGGAGTAAAATATATCTTATAAGGGTCATGTCTTTCTAGGAGAAAAATAAAAGATATATGTATGTAATAGATAGAGGAGATAGGAGAAGAGATGAGATAAGAGAGTAGTAAATAAGAATGTGAAGATATGATAGAAGATAATATAGAGTAGAGACTAAGACTTTTCATTGCACCTATCATATGAATATATATGATTAGTATATGTGTTATGAATTAATGTTGTTTTTTTTTAAGTTGAATGTGGAATAAATTTAGATATAGTTTTCAAACCATAAATACTCTTTTCTCTCATTGTATCCTTTAGGGTATAAATTGACTCAATAAGGGATATTGGTTACAAATATTTGGACTGTTATTCCCCATTTTCTCTTGCCAAAATTTGTTCCATTAATCAGACCCTAGAGTTTGTCATGAAGAAAATACAAGGTAAAGAAAACAATAATAGTAATATAAAAGAGGATTGTAACAGCAAGGAAATTTATTTTGTAGACACAAATCTTAGGTACTCTCCTTGTGAGAGGTGGCTAGGAACGAAAGGGGTGACAATTGGAAAGGAGGGATGAATCTAAAAATATTCCTAAGAAGTTGTAACTCTTAAAAATTTAAACTAACCTATGGGTATATAAGGATTAATAGAAATCTAGATCAAGAAAACCCATGGAAAAAGAAGACAAAAAAATGAAAGTTGAGCTTATTAATAGAATTAAGTTGGAAATTGTAATGATTACAGAAGAAATAATGTTGAAATGGACCTAGGATAAACAAGAAAGATACCATAGAATAATGTGAGAACAAAAAAAGAAAGAAAGAGAATAGGATAAAGAGTTAGTGGTAGAAAATATGTATGAAAAGAAAGAGGATGCCACTAAGGGTGTTATTGAGTGCACAATTGTGGGTGAAACTAAGGAAGTAAGGAAGGAGATATCATAACTAAGTTATAACATGGATATAATAAGTCAAATTATACAGATTATAGAGAGATAAATTGAGGATTATGGAAAAACTAGAAAGTATTTAGAGAAATAAGTTACAAGAATTATAATACCACCCGTAACTACAACACTAACTTCTTATCTAGATTGGGAAAATATTCAATTAAGGATAGATAATGATTGGGCACCAATAGTTACCACTATTAAAAATATTTGAACATTAATAGCTTACATGTAATACTTAGATGGGTTCTCATCCGAAAGTGTTCTAAAAATATGAGGAGATAATATATGGTAGAAAATAAATTAGATCCTAAGAATTTAATTACATATAATGACACGTCACTTTAAAATAGGGGGTATAAAAAATGATTGCAAAGAAAAGGTAGACATGAAGACCTCTAGGAAGATACCCAGTTTTGGAATGGACACCAATGAGGCTATACAACATGTCTTCATTCTAGAATCAATATGGCATAGACAAAACATAACTAGGGACAACACTAAATTGCTCAATTTTATTAGTTCCTTATGAAGTGATGCTCTCAAATGGTACTACAAAACTTATCCAAAGAATGAAAATGAATGGGGTGTAGTAAAATAATTTTTTTTGGAAAATTTTAAAATTCCAAAATTATAGAATGAAGGGGCAATAGAAATCAAAGAACTTACACAAAATGAAGATAAAACTATAACTAAATTTGATAAGAGATTTAAAGAAATAATTAGGAGATTGAAAGAACCACTAACTGATAATAATAAAAAAAAAAAAAAATTGAGAGTAACACCAAAAATCAGAATTTCCCTAGATAGAAGAAGTGTTAATGCATATCTAAAACTAGCCACTTTGGTTTTCTAGATTGAAAACCAGATATGGTGGAAACTTGAGAAGGAAAAATAAAATAAAGAAATAGAAAAAATGAGATTGGAAGTTGAAAACCTAAGTGTAAGGTAGGGGGACCAACCACACCAAGGCTCTAGGTCACAGAGAGTCGAGAGTGAAGGGCTGCCCTATCTTACCTCAAGCTAATGGGTGTTTAGGACAAGAATCGAGAATGGAGAGCACTCTCAAGTGCTTTTGTCACTCTATAGATCCAAAAGTATAAATAAGGTTAGATGAGCTTATTTCTAGAGTCCAAACTACACCTCAGACAACTCTTTGTCTGAGAATGGAAGTGCAGGTCTAGGACGATAGCACAGAATGCTAGTATCTCTCTAGTGTGATGGCGTTTGTATGGCCAGAAAATGTGAAATACAATATGGAAAGCAAGAAAACCTACTAACTGTCTAGCTGACTAATTTCAATCAAATAAAAAAAATAATGAAACACAAAAAATAGCTATGTAGATGATAAAGAAGGTAGATGAAGATAAGGGTGATGAATATCAACTCACTATTCCAGTGAGCTCTATGTACATGTTCACTTACACATAGCCAAGAGAGGGAAAAATGTTGGGTTGTATAGGGGTTTGCCTCAGTAAAACCCTCGCTTTGATGTTTCCACCTCCATAGACAGCCAAAAAACCACAAAGTATAGAAAATGTGATAAAGGAAATAGAAAGGAGAGTATTGAACACTACAAAAGATACAATGCTACTCTATCAAACCACAATAAGAAAAGGGGAGTGAAGTGATACCACCTCCACCCAAAGGCTCTCAAGGCCAATGAAGGGAGAATGCAAGGCAACGAACTTGGAAAAGTCGGCACGGCCATAGCAATGATGAAGGGAGGTCTTGCAAGATTCCAAACTTGCAACTTCTATGGTAGCACAACATGTACATAGATGAAGTCGATGGAGTAACAAGCTACTGCAATGCTCAATGAAGTTTAATATTGCTAGAATTGTGAAGAAGATCAAGCAGAATGCTCAAGAGATCGTAGAAGATAGAATGAATGAGGAAGATAGGAATTTAAAGATCAAAATGGGAGGGAAAGAGCCATTTTTGGGTTGGCTAGTTGACATAGAGGCATTGCAATTCATGCCCAATGGATAGCATAACATCCTTGTGGAAACCAGAGGTAGGAATCTATTAGGGATGATAGCACACCACGTCAATGTCCATGCACTATGCTCACATCCCCAACAAATATTTCCCCACCGACACACATGACAAATGCCAAGTGGATGGAAGGTAGGTGGGTGATGTGGAATTTTTCCTTCAGGTTTGATTTAAAAGGGGAATTTACACAAGGGGTGAAAATTCACTCCTATATATTTTTCCCCCACTTTAGCAAGCGCAAGTATCGATGAGTGTTCAGTAAAGTAGATCGAAGAGTTAGAAACGTGTATCTAAACCATCAAGTAAGAAGACTACAATCTGGTGAGATCGAAAGTGCAAGGGAGGAAAAGGACTCCACAAGTACTCTCTCTTGAGGAGGTTAAAAAAAAAGACTCTATAGCTCCACATAACTATGAAGTTCAACAAAGTACACCATAGGCCCATAGACCAATGATGGAAAAATCCTGTAGGATGCAAGCGCTTCACAGGCCCTTGGACTTGCAAAGAAGGTTCCCCCAGGTACTCTCTCTTGAAGGATGCTCGATGTAAGGGGAATTCGTAGAGTTGGACAAGAAAGCAACTTCACAAGCGCACCTACAAAGAAACCTATTAATTTGTAGATAAAACATGTTAGAAAACAAAAAGCAACCACATAGGAAAACAAGAAGATATTCACGTAGATAGTCAAAAAATTCAAGGAAGAGCTTTCAAAGGTGTCCCTAGAGAACCCTTCAAAAGAAGAGGGATCCACTCAAGGAACACACTGTTTGAAAGTGCTAGAATATTTTTTGCAAATCAATTCAACATCAAGGAATCCTTTCGAAAGATGTTCACTTCATCAAGGAATTCAAAAGGAAGAAAATAGCCCCTTACGAGGGGAAGGTCAAGGCTTCTCCCATAGGAAAAGTTACTCCCTCCTTAGAGGAAATTTCTTCAAGTTCTTTCTTTGCCAACCAATAATGAAGGAAACATATTCCACTAGGGGTCCTTGTTGAGAATGTAATTTTTGAAATTTTTTGCAAAGTATTTTCAACAAAAGATTTATTGGCAATCGAATGCATTTTATGAAAATCAAATTTGACCTGATAACCCCCCCTTAGGATGGTGTGTTCTGAACACAAAGCACATGGCATCCTAAGGAGAGAAAAGAAAGAATGAAAAGGTGATGTTGTGGCCCATGGGACATAGCAATATGTCACCATGGTGATGTTGTCACACACACGAGGGACAACACATCTAGGTACCACATCATGAATCAAGTAAAGAAGGGAAAAAGATAACAAAACTATAAAAAGAAAAAATATCATCACGAACAAGGAACACAGGGGTGATCTAATATTTTGAGCTTAGAGCTGCTCATAAATATATATAAGAATAATAATAGTATATTTAATGAATTGTTATCAACCCACTACTACATCAAACCATATAAAGAATGCATGAGAAGAAAAAATGAAAATAAAAAATTAGGTCAACATGGAGGGGAAGCCTAAATTCCCCCAACACTTTGCATCATCCCCAATTTGTCAAAAATCAATACACAAAACAGAGGAAGAATGATGCCACAAATAGAGGAAGTTCTATGACACATAATCACTCCTATATACAAGCACCTATGAGGGTCACACGGGTCATCTAGGAACACATAAAACAAGCACGAGGGAACACAATCACACATACACACATCTAATCTAAAGGTAAAGAAGAGGCACCCCACTAACACTCATCAACCAATAGGTCATCAGCCTCCCAATATACATCATTATATGGGGAAGGAAAACGAGCTATCAAGGGGTGAACCCTCCGACCCTCCCACAACAAGATCCAAGCAAGGAGACTCTTCGAGGTCTCCTCCACTTAGTTCTTGTGGAGCAAAGGTCAGTGATCTCACAAAGATCACCGAAAGGGCCGAGACCTCATCCAAAGAGTTAAGCATGCACTTCATAGGAGCTCCATTTTTTACCTCAATGAATGAGGTTGGTAGTGCCCAAGATTCACTACTAGGCTCACCAAGTGACTTGCAAGTAGTGACAAACTCAGGGGACATAGGAGCTTCTTCCATGACTAGGACAACGCATGATAGTGTAGAACCACTCTTTCAAGAAGGTGGACTCCTCTTTCAACCCCCATTGATAGCGGGGCCATCCTCCACATTTTGCTTCATTAGAGAGTGTAAGAACCCCATAGATGAGGCAGAAGGCATAGAGGAGGAGAAAACTGTGGCAGAAACCACCGAGGTATTCAAAATGTCCATAGGCTTAGAGAATGGTGAGATGTCTAAAAGGGACATCAAGAGAGGAGGATCAACCAAAGGAGCGATAGACACCTGCAACTTTTTAGGCTCGCAACAGGAGCCAGAAGCAACATTGAGGATGACTGAATTGAAGCAAAGGGGATGGGAGAGGAGGACATAGTAGCAGTCCCTAAAATAGGGGCAGTCAGCTCCCCATCCTTCCTCTACAAAGTAGCCTACTCAGCTTCGCCAGATCATTTTGTTGATGCTTGCACTCATGTGCAAGGCATTTTCTACAACTCTGGGAGCTAGAGGTCAGGAGATGAGATGGGATAGGAGGCTCCCGCTCATCCATCAAAGTGTCCATCACAATCATTTCCAATAGAGGGAGAGACTCTTGGATGGGAGCAAGAGGTACACACTAAGAGGAGTCTGGAATGACAACGAGGGGAGTTGGCTCTAATACCTTGGTGGCGGGCCTCTTCCCATTCACTTCTTTAGGAGCAAGAGTGGTAGCAGGCTACAGAGGTCCAAACATAGAGGATTCCTCATGGGGAGCCTTCCTTCTACCATATAGGTAAGGCTAAGTTCTAGGAGGCATAGTAGGAAGGTCTGATATCCTAATCTTGGCTTTATGCTAAGCAGGCACCATCGAACTTCTTATGTGAAATCCAAGAGTAGTCATCCAAAACTCCTCTTTAGAAAAGGGTGCATAAATAGCACCTCAAGGACGAGAAAGCCTCTCCTTTCCCTTTCGATAGGAGGAGGCATCTTGTGGTTGCACTACCAAAGGGGTAATTTTTAGTTGTCCCTTGACCTTAGTTTTATACTTTACGTAGTTTCAATAAAGCAGGTCTATTCTAGGGGGAAGTAGATTGACTGGGGTGAGCCAAAAGTGATCCAATGAATAACCCCCATGGGACACCAATGGTTGATATCCAATGTCATGCACAACATGCATAACACCTTCATGGGAGAAATTTAAACATTTGTGAATAATAGAGGTGATTTCATTCATAGAGGCTAGCCAAAGGATGCCCAAATTCACCCTAAATAGAGTGAATTCTAGAAACACATCAAAGATTGTATCCACATCCCTTGGTCCAACTAGGATGGAAAGGGTTATGGAGCCACATGGCTTAATAGATAGGTTGTCATGTGTACATATGGTAAAATTTGTTTCTTCTTATTCCTCCCTTTGTAATGAATTCAACCATAACGTCTCCTCCGTGATAACATTCACCCAACTCATGGGGTCAACTAGGGCTCTTGTCACAATGTTCCCATTGAGGAAAGCAAGAATGTATAGGGGAGAGGGCTTATTATTCAAGGGAAAGTCCTGTGAGGTGAATGTCACATCTGGCGAGCTAGTCGCAAGTTGCAGGGGAGGAGTAATCGAGAGCATTTTAACGTACGCCGAGGGTTGAGGAGAAGCATCAAAGGGGTCATGAATCAAGTTTGCAGAATCAGATAGAAATGGGTGCATGTAAATCTAAAACTCACTATTGGCCTTCGCTGTCGATTTATTTTTGTTTTGTTTCTTCCCATCGAGATGGATGGTATTGTCATCGATGTCTATATCTCATGACGCAAGTGCATGCAGTGCTCAGTATCATGCCCATTGACACAATGGTACTAACAAAAATCATTCATGTCATACCAATTAGGATATGGTTCCTTTAAAGGTCAAGGGTTTTCCAAAGTTATGATCTTATCCTTCAACAACTTTTGCAAGATGGAAGAATAAGATTCTACTAGCTTCATAAAGTTCTTGTTGCATCTAAGGTTGTGATTGTTAGTCACAACTACTACATTTGCAACAAATTTACCTTTTCCTGAGATAGACACACTAGACTTCCCTTTCAAAGGGGAGCATGAAGAAGATCCCCTAAATTGAACTACCGTTTGTTGATACTCTAGCAATGCGGCACACAGATGTGCTAAGGAAGGATATTTCATTAAAGAAAACTTTTCCTGCCAGGCTTGCTGCAAGTTTCCTATGAACACCTTTTGCATGTCAGAGTCAAGCAGCCAATATGAGATTTGTGAAAAGAGCACTTGGTATCAGACTATGAAGTCAACTTTATCTTATTGTTATCTCCCTACTAACACTGGACAAGATCCGAGAAGGTCATCTTCAAACTGATGTTAACATTGAATTGACAGAGAAATTAATTCACAAGTTAATCAAATGAGAATATAGAACTATCAGGAAAGGAACAGTACCACTTGAGTGTTGTGTCCTTGAGAGATCAAGGAAAGATTTATTCCATCAAAGCATTGTGATGAAAGAAATATGTACACATGGCATTGAAAGCTGACACATGTGTTTATGGATCCCCTTTACCACCATACTTTCCAAACTTAGGAATCTCCATTCCCCAAGGGAAAGGAGTACTCAAAATCACCACTAACAATTCGCTATGTTAGAATAAAGGTTGAAAAATAGGCTGGGTGGAGGCCTTGGAAAGTCTCTCCAAGTTGGTTTTGCATCCAACCCATGTTCTGAAGAAGAACATTCAGAACAGGGTCATAGGATGATAAAGGCCCAGTGGAACCCCCAAAAACATCGCCACCAAAACCACCTCCAGAGCCACCTCCAGAGCCACCACCACTAGGAGCAATAGGAGGGGTGAAGTTGAACCCAAGGGGTATTCTACTAGCTTTGATGGTAGGGGATATCTCTGTGGCAGTGAACCCTCGAGGTTGTAGCCCTATTGGGAATTGAGTCTTTGTTCCAAATACTGAGTCCTTGTTTTAGGCAGTGAGCCTTGTTCTAGGCACTTAGCCTTGTTTCAGGCAGTGAGCCTTTTTGTAATCAGTTTTGATATTCTCTCTAGTGTGAGTTAATCCTCACTATGGTTTTTCCCTCATTTGGTTTTCCACGTAAATCTAGTGTTATTGTTTTTATGTGTTGGATTTGATTTTCTGTATTGGGATTTGATGATTAATCATTTAAGCAGTGTTAAGCACTAGTTTTGTTAATTGAATTGAAGGTTAAAATTTGTGACAATTGATTCGCCCCCCCTCTTAGTTGTCATATTCAACAATTGGTATCAGAGCTCAGTTCCTTGGTGAAGAGCTTAACCTCTTAAGGATGGTCCAGGATGGTTAGCAAAATGGTCTTTAATTATTTGAGGTTTGATGAAACTAATTATTGTATCTGGAAAGTATTGATGGAAGAATATCTAGAGAATTGCAGATATGATGTGGAGAAATCTTACAAGAATCCTTACAATCCTCCTACTAATGGTCTAAGTACACTTGAAGAGATCAAAGAACATGAAGTGAACAATAAGGAAAATTTCATCTTGAAGAATAGTTGGGTGCATTAAAAGTTGATTAAGGTTCAAAATTTGAAGATAGCTAAGTAATTCCAAGATGCTTTAGAAAGAGCGCATGATAGTGATGAAAGAGTTAAAGAGGAAAAATTGCAAAATTTGGAAACACAGTTTGATCTTATACAATGTTTGAAGATGAAAATTTTAAATCTTATGTACAAATATTGGATGAGGTAAATTCTAGAATGAGATCACTTGGAACTACTATACATGAAACTATGATTGTAAAGAAGATTCTTAGAACTCTTCCTAATGCTTACAGTGAGAAGGTGAGTGTTATTGAGAAGACAATAGATTATAAGACTTGTACTAAGGATCTGCTATTATGATTTTTGATATCTTATGAGATGAGAAAGTTGAGTCTAAGAAATGGAGGAAAATCAGAGACTACCTTTAAAGCTACAAAAGTTGAAGATCCGGATAAGGAAAAATTTGATGAAATAGAAGCTAACTTTGTAAGGAGGAAAGGCTTTGGTAAGTATGAAGGTAAGTTTCCCTTTAAATTCTTTAGTTGTGGAGAAATGGGTCATTATGCTACAAAGTGTCTAGAAAGAGCTAAAAGGAATAAACAAAGATATGAGAAAGAAAAGAAAGGAAAGAAGATTAATAGAGCTTACTATGTGAATGAGAATGCTAGTATTTTAGATGAAGATTCTGAGGCATGAATTTTCCCATAGCCACCTATATGTTTGTAAGTACATACCAGCTGTGAGAGTATGTTTCTCACCTTTTGGGCTTTCTCACCTGGTGGAAAACCAAGAGTTTCGTCACCCCAAAGTGAGTATGCATTTTATTTTGGACAAACAACCTATATCTAATCCACAACTAGCTGGACAAACGGTTGAAGCTTGATCCACCTTTTCATTTTCATCTTTCTTTCCTTCCTAATTCTTTCCATTGCATGATCATGTATCTTGTTTTGTTGCATATTATACACCTTGCACGTGTCCTTTTGCACTCATGTCAGCTTGACTTAGGATCTTGGACCCTGGGGGCTTACGCAACCTCCTTTGATCTTTGTTATCCTAGACCATTCGCATTGGTACAATTGGACCTTTCTTGAATGTCTACTTTAGTGTGATATTGAAGCAAGTTCATCCTCTCACTAAAGTGGGGGCTAAATGTACCATAGAAAAAAGGAAACTTGTTTGATTTGGAGAACAATTGATGATAAATTAGACTTAAGGAGGCCTTGATTTGGTGTTGTGAGGTGTTTTACACATCCACACTAGGTCTTGGACCCTTGCAAACTAAATAAAATACATTTAACGATGTCTTGTAAAGGTGTTGTAAAGTGTTGTAAAAGACTTCCACGTTTTTCTAGACTTAATGAACCCATTTTCCCTTAATTCAACATTATAAAATGTGTTTAATGGAATTATCACATCAATATAAAAGGCTTGTGAATTAAACTTAATGTTAATCTAGTGTTGTAATGTGTCCTACACATTCACATCAGATGTTGTTCCTTCCTAGGCTGTGTAGACCTCATTTTAGTGTTGTAAAGTGTATTTAATCACACTTTCACATTGAATTTTGTGAACCAAGCCCTAATTGACTTTCACATCATCATTAATAGGCCCCTATTGCCCCATATTTTGCATCCTAAGGCATAATTTGATCAAATACCTGATGAATTCAACATAAGAATTAAAATTCCTCATTCCCCAAGATTCTAGCTCTCCAAAGGGCCCCACTAGGACTAATTCGCCATCTATGGCAAATGAGTCCCTACTAGGTGGGACTAATTTTCCCAAGGTGGTGAATCAGTCCAATTTGGGTCATTTTTGACTTTTGAGCGGGAAAAATTAGGTCTCAAGTTTAATTTTTATTCATGTCGGCCTTGGGGATCCAATTAACGGGAAAATTAGGAGAATTTCCTATAAAACCAAGTCTCTAAACCCTAATTTACATCTCTTAACTCATTCGTACATCTCTTACCATTCGTTTATCATCTATCTTCTCCCTCAAGTCAAGCAAGTTAGGGTTTCATCATTACAAGTCATCAAGATAGCATCTTAAGACATTGAAGGGAAGATTCTTCATGTTTTGCTATAGAAATTCAAGATCAAACATCATGGCAAGGTACTAATTCCATTGTTACATTCTTCATTACATTCTTTCTCTATTTTGGTTTAATTACCTATAAAGGGGTTTGACCAAGGCAAACCCCCATGCCCTAACATCCAACATTTATCTTTCTCTTCTTGTGTGTTTGTAGATTTAGGCATCTTGGAAGCTTGGAAATAATTAGGAATCAAGTTGAAATTTTTTTTAAGTCTTCTCTTCATTTTATAAGGAAAAATATCAACAAAAAGTCACTTTCAAGTTCAGAAATCAGACTTTCAGAGGACACTTGTTAGGAACCGAAGAGCAGACCGGAGACTTCAGTTTCTACCTTTGAATCTTCAAAAATTCAAAATTTGACTCATTGACCATGGGTAGTGAATGAGTCCCACTAGTAGGCATGATTTTGGTATTCTGTAGTTTTGGATACCCATTTGTCTTAATCGGGCTCTGGAACAGTTTCCTAGATCTGGGACTAATTCGCCCAGAAAGGTGAATGAGTCCCACCAAGCCTAAAAATTAGGATCAGCAACATTTCAAAAGTCATTTCAAGTCTCCAACAAGTTTATAGGTGCACTTCTTTAGTTTCATTCATTTATGTTGTAGTTTACTTTCTAGGTTTTTTTGCATTATATAATGTGTTTTCCAACAAGTTGCATTTCAATAGTTTTCACTTGATAATCAATAGCTTTTACTAGTTTGCTACATCTAGATCATTGCATTTAGGCATAATTTTTTCATACATACATTAATTTGAGTGAACCACCTAGATTTTGTGTGGGATCTATCTCTTTTCCTTTAGGTGAAAAATCCTAATTGAGCAAGAGAGTCATAGCATCCTACACCCTAAAATCTATGGTTCAATGAGTGAGATCTATTTTTTCCTGCAGTTGTATAAGGATGTCAGGAAATATGTTTAAAGTTGTAGGATTTGTCAACTTCCAAAAGGAAACAGTCAAAACACTAGAATTTCTACATCATTGATAGTATCGGAGAGACCATGGGAAGACATTAGCATGGATTTTGTATTGGGATTACCTAAGACACCAAGAGGATTTGACTCTATCTTTGTGGTTGTGGATAGATTATTTAAGATGGCACATTTCATAACTTATAAAAAACTAGTGATGCAGTACATGTTGCAGACCTATTTTTCAAGGATGATTGTGAAATTACATGGACTACCAAAGAGTATAGTATCAGACAGAGACACTAGATTCATTGGATATTTCTAGAAAACATTGTGGAAGATGATGAAGATAGATTTGAAGTATAGTTTAACATTTCACCCACCGATAGATGGACAAACAGAAGTAGTAAATAGTAGTTTGGGTAAATTTTTGAGGTGTTTGAATGAAGGTAAAGTAGGAAATTGGGACTTAATACTACCAAAAGCAGAATTTGCATACAACAATTTAGTAAATCAGAGCACAAGGAAGACACCATTTGAAATTGTGATAAGACAACAACCCAAAGGAGTAGCAAAATTAAGAGATATTAGTATGGAGAATAAAAGGAGTGTAGAGGCAGAAGAATTTGCAGGATTCATGGAAATGATGCATACTCAAGTTAAGAAGCATCTGGAGAAGATGAATAATACTTACAAGGAGAAAGTAGATGAGAAGAGAATACATAAGGAGTTTGCAATAGGAGAGGAAGTAATGGTATATCTGAGAAAAGAGATATTTCTAGTTGGGACATATAATAAGTTGAAGATGAAGAAGTATGGACCTTGTAAGATCATCAGGAAGTTTGATTTTGAAAATGCATATGAAGTGGAACTATCAGAGGAATTTAGCATATCACATATATTCAACATTGCAGACCTATATCAGTATCATGAAGGAGAGTCACCAAAGGACAAAGAAGATGGTTTTCCGGACCAAGTAGCACATCATCCAGAGGAAATTGAGGAAATTCTAGACAATAGAGTTGGACGTAGTACCAAAGGAAAGCAATACAAGGAATATCTAGTCAGATGGAAAGGAAGACCAGAGGAAGATTCATCATGGATTTCTCATGCTGAGGTGGACTGCATTTTTTTTCCTCTAGCCCCAAGAAAGTGAGAGGCTCACTTTTCTTCAAACTCGTGTGTCTGATGTAGGAGCATCCTAGGTTTCAAGCAATCTTGCATCAACCAAAAATATTTGCATTCATGTTTCCTTGCATTTCAATAGTTAACTCTCATGACCCAGTCTCAGTATTTTATATCGCATTATACTGCATTGTAACATTAGAGCTTGTGGATTAGGATATATGATCTTCATTGCAACATCTACATCATACCCAAAATTCAAGTGTTTTGGAGATCCTAGTACGCAGATATCACTAACAAAATATCCGTTGTAATTGGACAGAGAGCATTCACCGACCAGTCTTAGATTTTTAAGTGTACAGACCTATGCCATGACTTGTGGAGCTTAGGAAACCATTTCATAAGGATGCACATTCATTGAGGAACCTTCATTTCGATTTCAATAAGGTTTTTCCAAGGATCAAAGGAGAATCATATGTTTTGGCTAACCTTCACGCATTTCCTCAACTTTGGGGTTTGAGACCTCTTGAGGCCAATGTGGACCTTTTCTGAAGCTAGTAATTGATATATATAAGCATTGTGTAGTTGCATTAGGTAGCAATGATAGTGATAGAGAGGATTTTGATCCACATTGTATTTCAAGGCTTAATTCCATATCATTCTATAATCTGTAAGCCGGAAGGCAAGACATGTTTCCTATGAATAATTGATCATTATCTATATATTCATGTGGGGTTGTCATTCCAATTCTTTGAGTTTCAATTGTGTTTACTCTTGCTACAAGGTTGGAAAGTCCTATTTATGGACCCTCCATCCTTGAATGCACCAAATGTACACACATTTGTATACTCAGATACTTATATTCATATAGGATAGGGATTTTTCCATTTGAGACAAGCACCCAAACATATGGGTTAGCTATTTTTCCATATGAGAGAACTATCCCTCTGTCCATCTAGGATAGACATTTATACAAATGGGATGGGTATTTATCCATATAGGATAAATATATATTCTATCCAAAGGCTTAAACTTATTGTGATCAAATGGATGTTCATTCACTCATTACATACTACACTTTCACTTTGAAAATGTGGCAATGTATTTAGGTATGTGCAAGATCATCATGGAAAAAATAGGCCCTTAAGTGGCAAAAAATTAGAAAAATCAGAGTTAGGCAACTTGACGTAAAAAATTGAATAAGTTATCTTTATTATTTCAAAAATATGTAATAATAGAATCTGTAGAAAATTGAATGTAGTTTCTAAACTACTAGGTTTTTTTTTTTAAAAAAAGAAACTTATTTGGTGAAAATTTGAAATTTCAATGTAGTAGTACTTAAATTTCAGGGAAAAACTAAGAAGTAGGTGTCTGTCTAACCACCCTAACCACGATAAAATGATAATATTTTTTAATAATATTTTAGATATAAGTAGAGGACTCATGTCCCAATGTGATGCATATTTTTTTATAATTTTTTCTAAGTAAATAATTAATTATGAATTTTTTATTACAAGTTTTAAAAAATATAGAAAACACGTATGTCTGACCACCTTAACTTGGTCAAAACTTCATGAAATTCATTTTTTTATTTTTTTAATCCTATATTATGCAAAGCATAGAATGTGACACATGTTTTGGATTCAAAAAATGAGATACTTTTTGAAAGCTATAGATTTTTTTCAATCAGTCTATCAATTAGGACTTTAATTGTAATTTGAATAGAAAATGAATAATAATTACTTATTAAATTCAAGATAAAGCATAATTGATATTGGTGGAAATCTAAGAATCTCCTTTAAAAACCCTTTTTGTTTCATCAATTTTGGGTAAAACAAAAGTCGTCAGCCACATACCCATCATATTGCCACTTTTTGGCCCATCATGATCCTGCACATACCCATTTATCTCTTAGTATTATATTTAATATATATTCATAAAAGTAAGCTTGATTCCCACCTCAAAATTTGGCCTAATTATTCAATTAGTCAAGCAATCCATCAAAGATTATTTAGAGTATATAATAAATATATTTTTTTGTGTAATTTATCTTAGTGATTTCATCATTAGATTCTACTAAGTAATTATTTTTAACGTTTAATATGTTTAATTTGATAAAACCTTTTTTGGATACTTTTTCAACCTCATATCTAAACATCTACATACTAGGAACCTTCTTTAGCTTCTAAGAAAACTACATACATCACTTTCAAATGAGATCAAAGTTTAATATATATAGTTATATTTTTAAAACAATGTTTGATGTTAATTGTTCATATGAGTATGCAACTATTTCTAGCACCCCTTTTCTCTAGATAATCCATCTTTAAATACAACACATTAAGAAAAAAAATTAATTCAAATGTATGTAGTCACCTCAAGACCAATACTTATTTACTAATTTATTCTATTGTCTAATCATAATAAAATAAAATTCTCTTTCAACTTTATATTGATAGTCTTATTTATCATTAGATTATAAGTCAATAATATTGCATACCTTGAGGCTATGAGATGATAATTCTATCTCCCAAAAAAAAAATTATATCAAAATAGTACTAATTCCCTATGAATCTATATGATGAAAATGATATTATTAATATGATTTAATATTAGATTGTTATTTTTTTTAATTTTTATAAGTTTTATATTTGAGAAACATTACATATTCCTTAGATTTATATAAAGAGGGACGATGTCATAGAGGTCACTATTACAACTCTATTAGAGGATATAAGTGCATTAACTTGAAAACTATGGAATTATTCATAAATGCAAACTAGAGGCGCCACTGTTATTGAACACTACAATATTTTTTTTCTTACAACTTTTTTAGTTTGAAGAATAAAACTCAGAATCTAATTGTCTAAATAGCTATAATCAATTAAAGTAATACTCAATAGAAATCTTCATATAAATTTTGCAACTAAATCTAGCATATTTTTTTTGTCTAACATTTAGTAGATACAAATATGACTTGATATTACTAAATTAAATAAAAATTAAAAATAAATACTACCATTAATTTTTTTATTTGAAAAAAGTTGAGATATGTTATTTAAATGTTATTAATTTACTAAATTTCTACTGGACACTAATTAATAATGATTTACATAGATTGTGAACATAACCATCAAAACTAATTCTAAATATTTAAAAGCAGATTATTCTGTTTTAACCAAGTCAAATGTTGGAGATGTTGCAGAAATTCTCCTACAAAATAGGAGGGTGCAATAGTTGAACTGGAGTTAGTTGGTGATCAAAATAGTAAAGTAGCACCCACTTTCTAAAGAATCAATTTTTTGAACAGTTAATGATAGTCCAGTTTAAGTTCTTCCTCATTTTTTTGGATTTACATGCTAGGGTGCCCTGATTTTTTTGTGTGTCTCTCTTTTTGGAGGAATATTGATGTATTGATTCTATATATTGTAAAATCTCTTTCATTTCTATGGTTGAGAGTTGAAGTAAGATTTGAAGTCCAATAAGTTAGGAATTTCTAGATTTTTCTACACTCTGCATTTTCTGTAATAGTTCTTTAGAGGAGTTAATTTAAATACATTGGCACTCCATACACTAGTGAAGCTTGTTGAAATTGTAAATGCTTATCATTTGATTCAAAGTAATAGGATCAACTGGATTCATCCATCTTTTGATTATGCTCTTGAATGGTATTTTTCTATTATCTATTTGATTTGAAATTCTTCAAGGTATAAAATTTATTTTCTATAGCTTTAAGTTACAATGAATGGAATGAAATCTATTGTTAATTTTGCACTGTGAATGAATGCAACTATGTATTAGTTACAAGTTTATTTATTCTGTAGTTTCCTTAAAAATTTCTTTGAAGAATAATGAGTCTATTTAATTGGATATATATATATATATATACATTCTTTCCTTCCTTTCCATGGCTTAGATCTATCTTTTTATTTTTTTTGAAATTTCTGTTAGAATTATTTTGAGTATTGAAATACCCCAGTTTGTGATAGAAAACCAACAGGCCCCTTGAACATTACAACCTCATGGAACACTTAGCTATTTAATATAGTTGTGACCCAAGACTCAGGACCTTGGAAGGTGATTGATTTCATGATCATTTACCTTTTTTAAGAGAGGTAAGGTAATTACATCTTGCCTCTGTTGCATGTGTCAATTTGGCCATCAACACTATTGGAGCTGCTAGAAGACCTCTTGTAGCAAAATTTCTAGAATAACTGGAGACATTAAGTTTTCCTGTAGATGTTTTTTGTTCTTTGTTGAATCATGAAATTGTAGTTGTAAGCTCTTGAATTCATGTCTCATGTTGCTAAAACTATAAAATATAAATTTAAACATACTCCTTAGCTTCATGATGAAAATGTATCTAGTATACATCCTATTGTGAAAACAAGTAGTATTTATGTCCAGGATACTATTCATAGTCAAACATTTGAATCCATATTTTTTCCTACCCATTACTCATTTCTTTTCTATGGGTGTAATTGAAATCATTATTTTATTTTTGCTAATGTCCTTGCAAAATTTATTCACAAATATATATTTTTTAAAAGGCTCATATTTATCTCAACCCATATATGATCATGTTTAGTTTTTCTCCCTTTACCAAGTTTATTGTATCTCATTTCCCACTTACAATGAATTTTAATCTCGTATTCATTAGTATACATCATTTCCAATAATTCTTAGCAATATGGTTATCATTTTTCTTGATCAAGGAAGAATTACCAAAACCACTATATTATTGGAGCTATAAGTGGCATACAACAATGTCTAATATTGATAAATGATTCTCTATAGGTAACACTATGTAATGAGTCAAGTTTTAAACTATTTCCTAAAAAATTTGGTACAAAGGTATGTTACTACCTATACAATGAAAAATATGGAATATAGTCAGATATTAAAGGAAAATCAATTATATTGAAGAATCCAAACTCTATTGGGAATGTAATACTATGAAAAATTACCTCAATCTTATATGATAGAGAAACATTCTATTAATGATATCATATTTCCATAATTCATATTATAGAACATTATTATTTATAGTTTAAATTTTATGCAAGTTTTTGTATCAAAAAAATGTAAAGAATTATATTTCTAACTATTGGTGTGGATGTTAGTCACACATAACACAGATAAAATTTGTAAAGAAATTTACCTGTCTTGAAAGAAAAACAAATTCTGAGATAGAATTTAATCATCCCAAGGCTCTGTTAGTTAGGTCTTAACTGTGCAAGTTTTATTAAAATTTCATTGTGAAGTTTTTTTTACAAAGGTACTTATGCATTGGATCTGTAGGAATGGTTAGATTTTGAAGATAATTTTTAAATTCACAAAATCATCCTTAATTAGTGTTCAAAGATCTTTAATTTGATTATATTTATTTATTTCAAAACAATTTCATCATCGGATTTATTATTTATGATGCTTCAAATTTCATGAATACAAATGATTTGTAAGAACATTTCATGAATTCAAACATTTTTGGAACATTTTTTCAAAATATTCAACGTCTATTCTACAACAATGCATTAAAAACCTAAAATTTAAAGATTCTCTTAGGTATTATCCATGCATGCCCCAAGAAAAAAACTAAATCAAAGAAAACCACTCTATACTTCACTAGATTGCTTCATGGCTAGGTATAGAATGATGCAAGGATTTAAAAGAAACATGGATTATTTTCCACCAGATAGTGTTAGCATGCACCCAAATCTAGTGCAACACACAAGCTTTTTTGATATGAACAAACAATCATCTATGTATGATTTTGTATCAGGAAATAGCTTTAAATTGGCTTTGATACTAATTAGTTTCAACTGGAACATACAAGTTTTTATTCTGGAATGGAACACAAAACAAGAAAAATAAATAAAACTTGCAACTAGTTGATCTTGAATGACTTTAAAATTGCATATTTTTTCCTCTAAGGATTAATGGTGGGAAATGAATTGTGAATGATTCTGCTTTATGGCATAGTAGTACATGTTTTTTAGGTAATCTAAAGAAATGAATGTTACCAAAGACACTACTGATCTTGGATGTTATTTTTGAGATGAATCAAAATTTCCTTTCAACATTGGCGGCAAAGCCGAGGAAAGAAAAAAATGAAATAAACTCTTGTTAAAATAAGTTAACTACATTTCGTAGAGAAATAATGAGGCATATGAAACAAAATATTTCGTAGGAAATAATGTAGGTGCTAGATCATTTGTGTGAATTGTTTGCATTGATTGATGCTATGATACTACATTATAGGAAGCTTAAGAAATATTTAATGGACAACAAAAAATTGATGACAATAGAGAAAATTGCAAATCAAATCGAGTAAACAATCTACAAAGTCAATGACAATGAATTGAAATAAAATGAAATTAATAATTGGATTGATGCATAAATGAAGTTTTCATCTATCATTCAAAAGTTTTTGAGAATGTGTGAAACAAAGGAATTTCTAGATCTAGCTACATAAAAGATGAAGAAGTTGGATGAAAAGCTAAGAAACATGATAGAGCTTGGTTTTCCAAAGATTTTGACACAACTAAGTGATTCATTGGAAAGGATTTTTTCATAAATAAGATGGAAGATGTAAGTAAGATTGATTTCGACCAGTTTCCTTAAAACCCATATGAGGCAAACTATTAGGATTTCATCAAACCACTAATAACCTTGAATGCAACTTTGACTGAAACATTCAAGTTAAGTTCCAATTTCAATCATGAATTGTTAACAAGTTTTCAAGTTAGACAACATCAGTTAAAACAAATTGAACTTCCATCAACTCAATAGTGGAAGTTGCTAGAAAAGATGATAGAATTATTTGATAATATGAGTTTCCAAGTTCCAACTCAGCTATGTGCAGAGTTGTCTCTTTGTTAAAAAAAAATCAAGTTAGACAACATCAGTTAAAACAAATTAAACTTCCATCAACTCAATAGTGGAAGTTGCTAGAAAAGCTAATAGAATTATTTGATAATATGAGTTTCCAAGTTCCAACTCAGCTATGTGCAGAGTTGTCTCTGAGTAATATTTTTTATTGCCTCTATGTATTCCTTCATTTGAAAATCAATTAAAAACTCAAATTCAGTAATGTGTTCAATTATTTGTATTATTTATTTTCTCAATTGAAGAAAAAACCTAGAACTTTCAACTACTAGATACACATTAAACAATTTTTGATGATCATTTTTGTATATGCTACTATTTTTAATATGTTACTAAGCATTGAGTTGAGTGATGAATCACTGAGTAAATGTTTAACACAATTACAATATGAAACTATTAATAATATGTAAATTTATTCAATCTAATGCATAATTTCATGGAATACAATCTAAAATGTCAACTACAGTTTGAAATATAAAATGTAGTATAAAATTTAAACACCTAGAAAATGTTAAATCCCTGGATAATAGTTAAAATTCAAAATCTATATTCTACATTTGAAATTTGAAGCAATGGAAAATAATAGTAAGTTAATGTATTCAATCTAATTCATAAATTCATGCATTGGGGTTCACTAAGGGCTAAAACTCTCTTTAAACCATATAGTGTAGTAAAATGCATACCCTTGCATTTTCACACTTGTTTGGGCCTACCTTGATTTGCTTATCCTTATTTATGTCTTAATTGGTCCTATTTTGTATCCACAAGCCTAGTGAATGGCATATTTTTATGGCTAATCCTGACAAACATCAAAGGATAAATGATAATTTAATGATTCTAGTTGTGTGTCCTTGATTTTTGGACCAGGACTAAGATGCCACCTAGGGCATCTTTGTCCTCCAAAGGTCTTGGGACCCTAATTTCAAAGGTACCTTAATTGGGCCCCTTTTTGGAGTTTGTGCCCCGAGTTTCATGCCTCGGGACTAAGACGCCACCTAGGGCATCTTAGTCCCCCTTAGGTTATTTTCAGGATTTAATTTCAAATCTTGGTGGGATTTAGCCTCCTTTAATTAATGAATTCATATTTCGGCTTGTTGTGGTGTAATTTCAAGATATTAAGCATGGATAAGTACAAATACAAGGCTCTTTCACTTATTTTATCATCCAAGACATCAAGACTTTTGTGAGAGCATTCCTAACAACATACTTGAGTTCACAAGAGCATTTAAGAGCAATTCATCCAGCATTTGGAGCCATCATAAAGATTCAAGCATCATGTCAAAGATATTCTTGCATCATGTGTGTTTTTAAGCTAACATTTGTGATGTAGGGTTTTGATTCAAGCAAGCAATTCAAGTCAAGATCTATCAAGCATTCAAGCAATTCAAGATCTACATCCAAGCTAGCCACTTCACATAGGTTTGTAGATTTCGTAACAAGGGTTTGGTGAATTGCAACATAGCACTTTGTTCATTCATCACTTCCCTTCATTATTCTATTTCATTTCAAGTTTTAATTACCAACAAGGGTTTTGACCAAGGAAAACCCCCATTTACTAATAATCAACAAGTTTTTCCTCTCTTGCATGTTTGTGTTTCCAGATTTAGGTTGAAGACTTGAAGATCATTTGAATGCAAAGTTGAAAAGTTGCAAAGTTGCATTGTGAAGTCGTCATCTTCACAGAAACTCACCTACAGGCCAGATCTAGAAGTTTCAAGACCTGAGATCATAGAAGAAGGAAGTGCAGACACCGACCGTCAAGATCAGATTTAGAGATTTTAAAAATTCAATACAGGACTAAGTTGGCAGCAAGGGAATCTTAGTCCTCCCAAGGTTATTTTGCAAAGATTCCTTTGGATTCTATTCTAACATCCAAATATTTTTCATTTCGCCCGAAAAACAACAGCATGACTAAGAAAATAGTAAGGGAATTTTAGTCCTCCTTACCATATTTTGACAACATTTTTGCATTTTTAGAATCCTTATCACATTTCCAGACTTCTAAGGTACACACATCCTAACTTTTTGTTGCTTAATTTCATCATTTTCACTCATGATTTAGCTTGCATTACTAGGTTTAGTGAATTGAATGTTAAGTTGCCTTTTCCAAGCTTTTCCTTGTTGGTGAACCCCTCAAAGTTTAAAGAATCCCCTCCTAGGTTTTCCTTGTTGTGAATTGACTCACCTATAGGGTTGACAGTCAATCCAATTTGGGACCCTAGGATATTCTTGAATGACCTAAGGAAAATAGTGGCATTTCCACCACCTATTTTCTTTTCGGTTAATTTTGGTTGAACCTGACATTTTTAAACATTCATTTTTCTAATTTGGAGTTCATTAAAGTCCCATATCTAGGTTGTATTCATTCTTGCATTGCATTTTTTCATTAGTGAAAGTGCATCTAGGGTTTCTCATATTTGTATTAGTGAAAGTGCATATAGGTTGCATTTTTTCTTTCTTCTATCATCTTATCTCATTGGAAAACTCAAAAGTGAATTGTAAATTATCCTAATTGCATTTAGAAACATTATAATTGCATTCAAAAATTAGAAAAATTGCATTCAACTTAACATCAAATTGCTTGTCATTAGTCACTTTTTCTTGCATTCATTTGCACACTTTTATGTTTCTAAACATTAGGTCCTTGAGTAGTCAACCTAGGAATAGTGTAAATAGTCCAAGTTTTGTTTTTTTTTCTGAAAAAAAAACCTTTACTAGGACTACAACACCCTTCCTGGCATCCTAGTCCCTCTATGGGTTTTTGGTTTAGAACCCTCTTGATGTTGTTTGTTGTCAGTTCTAGTTTCTAGAACCTCAAAATTCCTATAGTAGGACCAAGATGCCCTTATTGGCATCTTAGTCCCTATTGACTCTGACTTTGCAGTTCTTGGGATTTGAAATTTCTTTTATATGCTTCTATTTGTTGCTTTTAGTTTTTATTACAGTTTGTAGAATTACCATTACTCCATTTTTTGTCTTTTCAAGTGTATTTTCAAATCATTTCAATTACAAGAATCATTAGATTTTAAAATTCTCACATTTTTGAAACTTTTCATAATATGGATAAAAGTACTTTTCACTTTTGCGTATACAATGTTTACATTCATAAACCTTTGCTTAAGTTTGATAAAAGTTCTTTTCATTTTTGGATATACATTGTTTGCATTCTTAAAGTTTTGCATACATTGGATAAAAGTGTTTTGCATCTTGGGATATACATTGTTTACACTATTAAAGCATTGTGTGAGATGGTTAAAATTTCTTTTCCTTTTTGGTCAAACAATGTTATCCCCTTACCTTTCTAGGCACACTAAGATAAAGTTCATATCCCCTCCCTATGAGAGTGTTTTAGTGAAAGAGAATACAACCTTGGACATTCCTAACAATCATATTCATTTTTCTCCTAATATCTCTCCTATTAGCAAAGAAGATATTTTGGTGTTAGAAGAACCAATCAATGAGATTTTTGAGAATCCTAGTTGTTTCTCTCCTCTTACATCTCTTAGTGAACAAGAAGAAAAAATCATAGGTAATCATGATGACCACATAACACAACAAGAGACCATTGAAACTTCAACTGTCTACAATCATCTCCCAAAATCTTCACCTCTTGTGATAATGTTCTAGAGGATGAAAGCGTAAGTGAAGATATGTTGGTATATGACAACCCTCTTTATCATCCTTCCCCTACCTATCCTATTTTGGAAGACATTATTTTTAAAAGGAATTAAATTACCGATAATCATGATGGTTACATTTGTTCTTCTCCTAGTTGTGAGGAAGATGCCTTGGTGTTAGAAAATACAACCAATGAAAGTCATGAGGGAAAAATTCTTGAAAAAGATAATGACATCATTGATAGGAAATATAATTCAACCATTGATCATTCCCATACTTGCAATGAAGTCATTCTAGAAGAACCAATCCTTGAATGTCGAGAACATTTGGTTTACAGTTCTCCTAAACACTCTCATAATAGGGAAGATATCACGATGGAAGAAAATAAGAACATTGACAATAGTAATTCCCTATATGAAGATGATGAAGTGACATTAGATTCCCCTTCACTAATTGATCATGAAAATAAGGATAAGTCTTTTGAGGTTATGCACATTAGATACCCCTTGAAGTACTCTCCCAAACCTAAACTTACCATTTATTCACCTTCTCAAAAACCACAAGTTTGAAACAAACCCATCCTCATCCTCAAACCACCTAAGAAAAATGTTTTGCAGAAATCGAGTTATAATGTTGTTTCTCATACATATAACACTAGAAACAATCTACAACCAAGACAAACAACTTCAACATCCCTCCATTTTCCTAATCTCATTTTTCTAGTGCTCCTCATTTAACTTCGCAAAGTGGGAAGGAGTATGATATTGTTGAACAACTTAAGAATACTCCTGCAAAGATATCCCTATGGGACCTAATTTAGAATTCACCTAATTATCACATTATGCTTCAAAAACCTTGCAACAAGTTATGGTCCCCTCTAGTGGAAACCCAAATGACATAGCAACAATGATTCAAGGAATAAATGTTGACATTATTTTCCACCAAAGTGAGATACCTCCTTTGGAAGTGCAAAAACAAAATGGTGCTTTCATGATCATAGCTCAATACAATAGCACAAGGATAAAATGAACCCTCATTGACAATGGCTCAGCCTTAAATGTGTGTAGTGAAAACCTTTTGGATAATTTTGGTGTTGATAAATCCAAAATCCAACCCACCTCTTTATCTATTAGTGGCTTTGATAATGTGGGAAAACAACCTCTTGGAGTGATCACATTACCCATTAAAGTTGAAAAAGTTACATTACAAACCCTGATTCATGTTATGCCTAATGATATTGTATACAATATTCTTGTAGGCACACCATGGATTCATGATATGCATGGTGTTCCCTCTACCCTTCATCGTATCATGAAATATGTCCACAACAACAAAGTTTATACAATTGAAGCTGATCCTTAACCATATAGTTATTTGAACATTGAGAAAGGTAAAGAGAATCCTTTAAAAACATTGACACCAACTACATAAGTACAACCCATGCAAGCACAATAAAAAGATAGATGTCCTAAACCCTTCACAATGATATCACTAAATGATTTGGGATTGTTGAATTTTGAACCAACATTCATGGGATAATACAAGATCATAAACAAAGATTCAGACAAGGGAAAAGAAAAAGCAGTAATGTCATCACAAAAATTTGGACAACCCTTCAAAAGCATCCACCTCAACCACTTTAGCAAGAAAAGAAAATTATACAACAAAATTTGATGAAACTAACTATCAACAACCACCAAATCCTAAAGAAATGAAAAAAATTTATGGAAAATGTTACAAACTTATGAAACAATTTGGATACAGTGGAAAAGGATGTGGGGCTAGAGAATAAGGTATCTATGTCCCTATAGATCCTAACAGACAAGAAAAAATTCATGGTCTTGGATTTTTTCCTCTCATAGAAGTCAACCCATCAAATAAGCCTTCACTTAATATCAACACTCTTACAAAGAGATTCCTCTAAGTCGATTTTAACAATAGTGCATCCTGAATTGCTAGACACTAGTGGTCTTGATTGTTATCATTTTAAAGAAATAGAAAAGTCCTCACTTAACATTAATTTCATCATGCAAAACACTAATGATTTGATTTTGTTAGATTTTACATGCTTCTATATAGGAGAGTACAAAATATCACAATCTAAAAAGGCTTGCATAAGTATGAAACCTCATGCTAAGCAAGAGATATCTTTATCACAAAATAAAGCAACATCTTTTATTGATCAAGAGGGTATCTTGTTGAGACTCCTCCAAGATCGTTCGATATCTCTCCCTCCAAGAACATGAAAGAAATTTTACTACAAAATCTCATTTTGTGCATATCATAGAGTTCATGGTCATGGTACTAATGAATGTAAGGCTTTAAGTGATAAAATTCAACATCTTAAGGAGTTCTCTCTTATGTGTAAGCACCTAATTCCTCTAACTGACACTTATTTTCATCCTATTCAGCTCATCCTTGTCCTACACTAAGTGGGGGCAAGGGGTTAGGCAGCCTTGTCATTGTATGTCACATGTCATTGTCTCTTATGGCTAGTTGACCACCTTTCA
This sequence comes from Sequoia sempervirens, assembly GCA_007258455.2. Classification (NCBI taxonomy): domain Eukaryota; kingdom Viridiplantae; phylum Streptophyta; class Pinopsida; order Cupressales; family Cupressaceae; genus Sequoia; species Sequoia sempervirens. Next base: position 97,585 of record VDFB02323073.1, on the reverse strand, counting down.
TGTATATATAAGAGCAAGATTGGGATGTGGATGGCATGCCCTAAGTTGGCTCACATGTGACGCAATGAGTTATACATTTTGGGGGCAACCCCTTCCCTTCTCATGACGTAGCTTATTGGAAACATATGACTTGGCATAGGTATTTCCAAGTAAGCTCTCATGTCCTCTTCTACTTCAAAGCAATTGCTCACATCAATGGTGTTAGCAACCGCTTTAAAGTGGGGGCATACATTGACACTCATGTTTCAATGTGTGATTGTGTTTCTTCCTGTGATGCGTTCCTTTATTGGTGGTTTCATTGGGTTTGATTTCCTCTAAGACCATGATATTTCCTTGCACTTGTCCTCTCTTGGAAACATTAAGTACAATGTTCCCTAAGATCAGACCTTGCATTTGTCCTCTCTTGGAGATGTTAAGCACAATGTTCCCTAAGATGAGACCTCACGTGAACTAAGAAAAATCCCTTTGAACATCCCTCTCTCTTATTGTGTTGCATTTTTGTACCTTATTAAATTCATGGAGGTATGGCTTTGATATAGTCCCCTGGGGCTCACTTAGAGAACAACTAGCTTCACTAACACTTGTGAGCATGTTTTTTTTTGTCCTTATCATAATCATGGGGGTATGATTTTGATATGGACCTCTTAGAGCTCACATAGTGCACAACTAGCTTCACTAGCCCTTGTGAGGATGTGTTTTGTTTGCATAGTGGAGAGTGTGTTCCACTTGTAAACCTCTTTTGGAAAAACATCCTACACCCAATCCACAACACGTTGGACGGTCAGTTGAAGCTTGATCCATTGCATTTTCTTTTTCCTTTTTTCCATTTTCTATCTTTGATGGTGTATGTTGGCAATCTAGTTATGTTTTACTATATCATTTGCAAGTGTGAACATTCCTTTGTTTTTTTGTCATATGATCTTGATCCTAGGGGCTTGGTCAACCTCTTGATTATTGTATTCCTATCTAACTAGAATTCGTACATTTGAACCTCTCTTGATTGTGTGGTTGTGTACTTTAGTGTGAGTTTGAAGCAAGTTCATCCTCTTACTAAAGTGGGGGCTAAATGTAGTGTAGGAAAATGCATACCATTGCCTTTTCCCACTTTTTGGGGCCCACCTTGCTTTGTTTACCCTTATTTATGTCTTAATTGGTCCTATTTTGTATCCACAAGCCTAATAAATGGTATCTTTTTATGGATAATCTCGACAAACATCAAAGGATAAATGATAATTTAATGATTCTGGTTGTGTATCCTTGAGTTTTGGACCAAGACTAAGACACCACAAAGGGCGTATTTGTCCCCCAAAGCTCTTGGGACCTTGATTTCAAAGGCACCTTAATTGGGCCCCTTTTTGGATTTTATGCCCCAAGTTTCATGCCTCGCGACTAACACGCCACCTAGGGCATCTTAGTTCCCCTTAGGTTATTTTGGAATTTAATTTCAAATCTTGGCGAGATTTAGCCTCCTTTAATTAATGAATTTATATGTCAGAATTTTGTGATGTAATTTTCGGATATTAAGCATGGATAAGTATAAATACAAGGTTCTTTCACTCATTCAATAATCCAAGACATCAAGAATTTTGTGACAGCATTCATAACAACATAATTGAGTTGACAAGAGCATTCAAGATAAATTCATCTAGCATTTGGAGGCATCATCAAGATTCAAGGATCATGTTAGTTATTTTTGCATCATGTGTTTTTTTGAGCTAACATTTGTGATGTAGGGTTTTGATTCAAGCAAGCAATTCAAGTCAAGATCTATCAAGCATTCAAGCAATTCAAGATCTACATCCAAGCTAGCCACTTCACACAAGTTTGTAGATTTTAGAGCAAGGGTTTGGTGAGTTGCAACATAGTACTTTGTTCATTCATCACTTCCCTTCATTATTCCATTTCATTTCAAGGTTTAATTACCAACAAGGGGTTTGACCAAGGAAAACCCCCATTTACTAACAATAAACAAGTTTTTACTCTCTTGCATGTTTGTGTTTCTAGATTTAGGTTGAAGACTTCAAGATCATTTGAAGTGCAAAGTTGCATTGTAAAGTTGTCATCTTCACAGAAACTCACCTACGGGCCAGATTTGGAAGTTTCAGAACTTAAGATCAGAGAAGAAGGAAGTACAGACACTGAGCCTCAAGATCACATTCAGAAATTTATAAAATTCAGGATGGGATGAAGTTAGTAGTAAGGACGTCTTAGTCCTCCCAAGGGTATATTGTAGAGATTCCTTCGGATTTTGTTCCAACATCTGAAGATTTTGCATTTCCCCCAAAAAATAGCAACGGGACTAAAACAACAGTAAGCGCGTCTTAGTCCTCCCTACCATAGTTTGATAACATTTTTTCATTTCCAAAATCCTTATCACATTTCTAGACTTCCCAAGTACACACAACCTATCTTTTTGTTGCTTAATTTCATCATTTAGCTTCCATTACTAGGTTTTGTGAGTTGAATGTTAAGTTGTCTTTTCCAAGCTTTTGCTTGGTCTTCAACCCCTCAAATTTTAAAGAACCCCCTCCTAGGTTTTTGTTGTTGTGAATTGACTCACCTTTAGGGTTGACAGTCAATCCAATTTGGGACCCTAGGATATTCTTGAATGACCTAAGTAAAATAGTGGCATTTTCACCACCTATTTTCTTTTTGGTTCAAACCATAACAATGTTAAACCTATAGCATTTTCTTATAATCAATTGTTGACTTGCTGCTATCTTTTCTTGGTTCCTTAAGTCACGACTTAGGTATTTGAAGTCGTGTTGTCATTGACCCCAACTTTCTAGTCTACCAATTGTGTCCCGTTTGAAATATTTGGTTTAAATCTTAAGTCTTGTGGGTTATAAAAGTTTTATAAATCATTTCTAATGTTTTACATCCTAGGTTTGAATTAAATTAATTATAATTCTTATGATAACCTAGTGAGGTGGCCCCATTTTAAGTGAAAGCTTCAACCACATGCTTAATAAACTCTTTAAGTAAAGTTCGGCCTAGTCCCACATAATACATGTTCAAATCTCATTGGTCCCCACCATACCACATGAATAAAATATTCACAAAAAGAAGAACATGGGGATGTGGGAGGATGACACGTGTCCATGTTTCAAGGTGGACCTTGCAGGATTTTGGAAAGCGTTGGTGGCAGGCCCATGATTTAAAGGCTCTTATGGTGACATGTGCACAATCATGATTGCTCGATATCATCAGGTCGAGGTTGTTTCAAAGGATCTCAGATGAATGTGAGGGTCCAGGGAATTGACAAGTGGAAAAATCTTGGTCATCTAGAGGACCATTATAGGAAATGAAATATTTAGTTAAATATAAAGGCAACATATGGAGGATTAAAAGATGGGTATCTAAGTACACGCACAGTAATTTACTGGAAAAGTAGTGATGAAGATGATATGATCTCGATAATTTAGGCTATGGAAGGTTAAATCATATGGTAAAATTTTCCTAAGTGTGGGCAGATGCTTGGGAGCGCAAGCAATGCACACATTAGACATGTGGAAACACTTGGTGGAACTCCTCACAATCCTACAACCTTTGATATTTTTCAGAATGCATTAATGCTAGGATGTGGGGTATTGACACATCATCCTTTTCAATGCTTCCCAAAGGTAGTAGGGCCCATGGTAACATGGAGGAGCTTCTCCATAGGGAAATATTCTATTGGATCAATATTGAGGTGAATGAAGGTCAAATTTTTCAAACTAAGGTTACTCAATCTTAGCCATCCAAAGATCTAGATCACCATGAGATCAATGACTCACATTCAAAATTGAGTTAACAGGTAGTTGGAGCTTTTTTGCTTCACGCAAGCAAGCAAAAACAGTGCACGCAATGTTTTTCAATCAAATTGAAGAGCTTTTTCTCCATAAAAGAAAATATGATGAAGTAGATGTTCAATTGGCACAAGTAGATGTTCCTAGAGAAAAGTATGATGAGGTGGTTGCAAAGGTAAGGGCAGAAATTATTTTTAAGTCCAAAAACATTATGCCTAAAGAAGGGAGAAGAATGGTACAAGATAGTGGATTGTTACTACTCCCTAAATGAGGCATTGGTTTTGCAATTGTCTTTGATATTGTTAGGAAACAAGAAGGAGAATTTTTATACACAAAAGAGGAAGCAAATATGACATTGTGAGGATCAGGGTTCAACCTGCATTGGGAATCCCTTGCAATCTGGGCCCTTGCCCCAACTACAAATAAGCCTATGATTGTTGAAGCATAAAATATAGATCCCATTCCTTACTCAATATCATCTTTAATATTGAAGCATGAATGGAAAAGAGATAAAAAAAATCTTATAACACTATGAAGAAATGATCACTTACCCTTAGGTTTTCACTGACTTGGTATTCATTAATGTAGGAATTCCTATGTTGTAAGTTTGTAACTTGCCTACAAGCAAGGTTCCAAGTCCAAGTTTTGAATCAAGAGATGACAAGTTCATGACTGAACAAAATGTTTAGGAATAAATCAGAGTTTCAATTGTGCTTTTATCAATCCATATTTGGTGAATTCTACTACATTTTTAAATGGTATAGTAAAAAATTAGTAAATCTTGCGTGATTATACAATGATACATTTAAGTGTTGAGGGAATCAAACCTCGACAAAACACATACATTGTAATTTTCAAGGTAGTTATGGCCCTATGATTAGTATGGAGGTGTCATGGCAATTGATGAAATGTGTCCTCAAATGTAATTATTTTTTATTGTTATTGGTGAAATTAGTCCTCATTAGCAACTATTTGTAAATTTTAATTTGAAAAATAGATCCTCACATGCAGTGAACATTTAATGATGTTTGTGAAACATGTCCTAATACACAATGTTATCTTAATAGTATTGGAAAATATCATAGGTGATTTAATACATGCTTTTGAGATTCCAAGTGAAAATATTAATCAATCCATTTGAAACACATAGTTTGTTATGGAAAAAACATTACTTAAATATGCCTCATAAAATAAATAGATGGAAAATGGAAATGCATTGGACTAATAGTTCATAAAATCCAGGTGATTTGGCCACCTTGTTGGTTGCAATTTATTTGCCAATTTTGACTTGGCCGATATGTACTATTCACCAATTGGTGAAGATTCGCCACTAAAAAAATACATGTAGGACCAACACTCTATATAGTTAATGCATGATAGATAATATCATCATTTTGGAAACCCTACATGGTAACTTAAGTTATGGTTTGATTAATTCAGAAACAATGTTGTAATCCTAAAAATTTGATAAAATATATGCAATATATTAGAAAACTACTACATAGTAATAAATCATAAGGAACATTTACCAAGTCAACTCATGGTAGGAATGGAACAAGAGAAAGGTGAAAATTTTAAATTTTAAGTCTTGAAATTTCATGGGTCAATTTTGTGTATTTAGGACTAATCCAATGCAACAAACCTAAGGTAATGTAAGGTTAATTTTGACATGCAAAGAATGATTAGAGAAAGTTAGAGATATGTGAAGGATTAGAGAATGACTCTAACTTCACACAAGATTGTGTTATTTGTTTATATATAACTATATAAATACATTCCACCAAAGTGAGTCCACAACTAAATATGAATTGTCATACGTATGCAAAATCCACCATTACACTTATATATCTTTTCTTTTCTTGCACAAAAATTAAGATAATTATAATGGAACAAAGTAATAGGGAGAAAATAACAATCTCAAAATTTGAAAGAAATGAAAAGAATTACACTTTCACTTACAAAGATTTAGGAAGTGTATATACTTAAAAAATTGTAATAATAAAGGAACTTTTAAAATATACATTTAAAAAAATTATTAAAAACTTAAACAAAAAAAATTTCCTATGAAATATATATACTTACAAGTATTATAACAATAGAAGAAACTTTAAAATACAAAACTCTCTCTTATGAAGAAAAAAAAAATAGAAGAAACTTTTAAAATATATCTTTTATAACAAAATTACTAACAAGTTAAATAACCTTCATTCTCTATAACAAACCAAAATATGAATTCATTACACACACAAACACAAGATGTGTATATATGTGTATATTATATATATACACACATATGTACGTGTGTGTATGCATAAATATATGTATATATGTAAATAACAATTAAAATTTAAATAAATAATATGTTTTAATAAATCAATCAATCTAATCTTTTTCAACATTAAAAATCACGCTAATCATTATCACTGTCATGTTTTAATTCTAATAGATATGTAATAGATCCAATCTAATTGTGTTTCATTTTTCATCTATTTACGTCGAGAGGCATATTACAATATCCATCAAAAAGATAAATTAAAGTAAAATAAAAATAATTACACTGAGAGTTAGGCATATTATGCAAGTGGTGGTAATATTCATTTTTAGATTTTAAAATCAATTTAATTAAAAAAATAAATTAAAACTAAATACTTAGTGTCATTTAATGAATTTTTAAGTTTTTAGGGTGAACATTTATTTATAGTAGTAACATAAATATATTTTTTATAATTATAACAAATTGCAATGTATTTATTTGTAAAAAAATAAAATAAAAATTAATAGTGTATTTATTTATTTTTGTGTATTTTTCAATAGTTTTCAGTTTCTTTGCTTTGTTTTTAAAGTAGTTTTAAAGTTGTTTTATTCACAAATTCATGAAGAACTCTATTAAAATAAATTAAAACTAAATACTTAGTGTCATGTAATAAATTTTTAAGTTTTTAGAGTGAACATTTATTTATAGTAGTAACACAAATATATTTTTTATAATTATAAGAAATTTCAATGTATTTATTTGAAAAAAAAATTATTATTTTTCAAAAGTGTATTTATTTTATTTTTATTTAGTTGTCAATAGTTTTTAGCTTTTTTTGTTTTGTTTTTAAAGCAGTTTTAAATTTGTTTTATTTATAGCTTTCTTTAGATGTTCTTATCTTTGAATTCATGAAGACCTCTATTAAAATAGGTTGTTGAATCATAACTGTTTCAAAACCGCATGGTTGCAAGTTTGGCTTTATTCTCCTGGAGTTGGATTTCTTGTAGGTTTGGCTTTAGATTTTTTGGATTCACTTAAATTTAGATATCGCAAATTTTTCTTTGTTGAAACCAATTCCATTGTTATAATTTGTTATTGCAGTAAAACAAAACAAAGATTCAAGGAGTCGTAAGGTTTTTTTCTTTTCATTTGTGGTTGTTTTATTATTGAGTGGGATGGAAAGTCTCTCAAGTTGAGTCTGTTGGACTTGCTAGTGCTCATTTGGTTTGGAACTTGGCAAGGTTACCTTATCTTGTATCTTTGTGAAGAAAATACATAAATTTAATATTTGATCTTATCTTAATTGACAATTGTATCACGTTTGTTTAAAGAAGAAATTGGACATATGTATTGAAAATAAAATTAAAATTAAAATCAGTCAATTCAAATTTCATGAGGAACTCATAAGACAACTAAGCATCTTTGCGTTTAACCTCTAATGTACTATTGAGTCTTTTCTAGCTTTATTTCACTATTGAGTCTTTCTGCCTAATTTATTTTACTCATATATTATTTGATTGATTGAAATAGTGATAGCATATGGATAAGTTTAATGTTGTTCTCAATAAGTTGATGAAAATAGGCGCCTTGAAAAAAAATAACTCTCGACATATTTTATATATATTAATATTTAATATATGTATGCTAGTAATATCCCAAATACAGGCATTTAAAGATAAATCCATAGCCCCATTCCATCCAAATATATCACTTTCCAATTTTACTTTTTATTAATAGTTATGTAAACAACAGTAAAAAATTAACCAAATAGCAGATTTTAATAAATCTTATAAACCAATCTAATGTTTCACAATCATCCAATAATTATCATTATCATCACACCTTAATTCAATAGATATGTGCTTAATCCGACCTACCTTTGTTTCCATTTTGCCTGTTAGCGGCCCAAATATTGTAATTTTAAGAATAAGCCCATGACTCTCCAATCCATGCATATATAGCACACCTCAATTTTACGTTTCGTTAATATTTATTTAAACAATAGGGAAGCAACAGAGATTCTTATCAGAGCACCACGCCTTAAAAACACGAAATAGTTTGCATGTCCTCTAAGATTATTATGTTGATTTGCACCAGAAAGACTAGTTGCCTAAAGTGTCTTCAACCTTTTGCTGATACAACTTTTCATTGTTTTTTTGAATCCGCGCTTAATAAAACACAAATGGTGGAAAACAAATAAGGCATGAGATTCAGCAAGAGCGACATACTTCCAGTAATCCTTTCTTGAAGCTTGTCTACTGTGTCTCCTCTCTGTCAGCCTTCTCAAATGAGCTTTTCTCAACTTCTCCACCGTTTGTAGATTCAAAAGCATGGATCTCAGCCTCCAAACTTTCTACTTGTTTGTTCAGGTCACGAATATAATTAATGGCATCTCTCAGAGTGGAAGCCTTGTCCATCTGCATACATGTGTTTTGGATCATATTCTATTATCCATCATGTATATAGATAATGAATCATCAATATTTCGGATCGTATTCTATTATCCATCATGTATATAGATAATAAATTATCAATGTTTCAGATCATATTCTATTATCCATTAAAATGATAATAAAAAAGAAATGATGAACGATACCTTGGTGATATTTGGAACAACAGAGCGAAGCATGCACAAGCTATTATTTAGTTTTCTCCTCTTGTTTCTCTCTATCAAAGCATTCTTTGAGGTTCCTGTACTCCCACTGTCAACAAACTTCTTATTGTCACAGCCTCTAAGCTCTTGAGTCCAGCTTTGAACAGATACTGCTTCCATAACATTAGCATCAAGAGGAGACCCAGTCAGACTACTCCCCATCCTCTTCAGGGCATCACCGTCACTCCCATATGGAATCTCTGGTATCTCAAAAGATTTCAGGCTCCTCTGATCACCATTAGAGTCCCCAGAGCCTGCGAAGTGCATGCCACTTTCTGTTAGTTCACAAAAACATGGGTTGCCTGAGGAAGAAGCGCTGAGTTGCTTGCTTTTGTTATTTAATATTGTTTGCAAACAAACTTGATGTAGATCTGTAAACCCATTCAAGTGTTCCAGAGAATCCATTTTTTTCAATGAAAAAATCGGTTGAAAACACTCATCTAAATTGGTCTCATGTTCTTAAATGCCATCTATGATTGCTTGGATAATTGATCTCTAGTCATATCATCTGTAAAATCATTCAATATCAAGAGGCGTATGATATTATTAAAGCAATTAAGCAGATTTCATGTGAGTTGTACGAAATTGATATGCAAGCGAATGTGCTTTTGGGAAATGTTTTTTGTAATCGTATTTTATTCCCACCATGTGGTAAAAGGACAATAATGGGTCACCCTGTAGAATATTTGTTTACGAGGTTTGAATTTCCTTTTCATTTCTAATGGAAACGAGTTTGGAAAAAACACTGGTGTAAAATGTTGGCTCCTTCTCGAGCCGTCTTTACGGACTGCTTTGAAAAAAACGCTCGTGTAAAATGTTGGCTCTTTTATTTATCTTTTTGTGGTCATTATGATTTTACGGTGATTATGAATATTTACAGGTTTATTTTTGGTATTAGAATGTCTCTATAATATTTGATTAAAAAAAACATTTTTTATGGTTATGAATAGCAAAATTAGATTATTATATTGAAAGGTTGTTTAATTGGCTGAGTTTAATTATGGAGGATGATTGTATGTGTTTCAACTGTGTCATCTATCAAATTTGATGTTTCAACTGTGTCATCTATCAAATTTGATCCATGTCTATTAGACGTACGAGATCCCCACTTATAATAACTTAGTAAAAAAAAAAAACAATCTCAATTGTGCCATTTACCAAGTTTGATCCACCAGTGATTATGATGGATAGAATCAATTTACTTATGACACCTTATTCAAAAGATGAATTTTGACTTAGTTGTAAGTTTTGTTATAATCTTGTAATTTTATATATAATAATAGAGATGTCTATATCTATGTGACCTAATTGTTTCCATCAAAAATAGTAATATGATGATGGAAATGTTATGTTTTTTTATTTATTTTAAATGTAATAATCAATTGTGAAGGGTGAGAAGTCTCAATATGTTTTGTGGATAGATGGTAATTATTAATGTTAATAATAATTTTGATTGGATATTAAAATCAAATTATCAACTTTTAATATATTTTATGATCAAATTAGTGTAGAGAATATAAAATATGTATTTCGTATACTTTTCTCATTCTTTTAAAAAATGAGTCAAAATCAAAGATAGAATGTGATAGACCTCTCAATATTTATTAGTGGATGTATAATCATTCACAATGATAATAGCTTCTAACATAATATAACACTAAATTATCAACTTTTGATATTCTTTAATATTAAATTAGTGTAGGGAATATATCAAAGTATTTACAAATTTGTATGAATGGAAAATATGTTATTTTATTTTCTCTATAAGGATCCAACCATTATACCCAAATTTATCACTATTTTTTTAAATTTTTTTCTCAAGTTGTTAAATGTGCACTCATTTGGATACTCAAATACTTATATTCATATAGGATAGGCATTTGTCTATTTGACACAAGCACCCAACCATATGGGTTAGGCATTTGTCCATATGAGAGAAGTATCCCTCTGTCTGTCTAGGATAGACATTTATACAAATGGGATGGGTATTTATCCATATAAGATAAATATATACTCTACCCAAAGGCTTAAACTCATTGTGATCAAATGGATGTTGAGCCACTCATTGAAGATTACACTATCATTTTGAAAATGTATCAATGTATCTATCTTTTAGTATATATTTAATATATATTCATAAAAGTAAGTTGGAGTCCTACCTCAAAATTTTGCCTAATTGTTGAAGTATTCAAGCAATCTATCAAAGATTATTTAGAGTATATAATGAATATGTTTTATCTTGTAATTTATCTTAGTGATTTTATCATTAGATTCTACTGAGTGATTATTTTGAAATTTTAATATGTTTAAGTTGATACTACCATTTTTTGATAATTTTTCAACCTCATATCTATACATCTACATACTAGGAACCTTCTTCATTTTCCAAATAAACTACATACATCACTTTCAAATGGGATCAAAGAGTAATATATATAGTTATTATTTTGAAAAAATGTTTAATGTTAATTGTTCATATGAGTATGAAACTATTTCTAGGGCCCCTTTTCTCTAAATAATCCATCTTTAACTACAACCCACTAAGAAAAAATAATTAATTCAAAAGTATTTGGTCATCTTGACCAATACTTATTTACTAATTTATTCCACTATCTAATCATAATACAATAAAATTCTCTTTCAACTTTATATTGATATTTCTATTTATCATTAGATTATAAGTCAATAATATTTCATACCTTGGGACTATCAGATGATAATTCTATCTCCCAGAAATAAAATTATATCAAAATATCACTAATTCCCTATGAATCTACAAGATGGTGATGATATTCTTAATATGATTTAATATTAGTTTGTTATTTTATTTAATTTTTATAAGTTTTATATTTGAGAAACATTACATATTCCTTAGATTTATATAGGGAGGGATGAAGTCACAGAGGTCACTATTACAACTCTACTAGTTTGTTATTTTATTTAATTTTTATAAGTTCTATATTTGAGAAACATTACATATTCCTTAGATTTATATAGGGAGGGATGAAGTCATAGAGGTCACTAGTACAACTCTACTAGGATATAAGTGCATTAACTTGAAAACTATGGAATTACTCATAAATGTGAACTAGAGGCACCATTGTTATTGAACACTACAATATTTTATTTTTACAACTTGTTTAGTTTGAGTAATAAAATTTTGGAGTGTAATTTTCTAAATAGCTATCATCAATTAAATTAATACTCAATAGAAATCTTCATATAAATTTTGCAATCAAATCTAAAATAATTTTTTTGTCTAACATTTAGTGGATACAAATATGACTTGATATTGAAAAATTAAATAAAAATTAAAAGTAAATACTACCACTAACTTTTTTATTTGAAAAAAACTGAGATATGTTATTTTAATGTTAAAAAATTACTAAATTTCCAGTGAACACTAATTAAAATTGGTTTTCATAAGATTGTGAACATAATCATCTAAACTAATGATATTTCAAAATAAAATTTAATCAAAGATTAACTATTGAAATGATTATCAAAATGGCATATTCAAAGTAAAAATAATATCTATAAATCACATCTTATAAAATATTCTCATATTAATTTCTATATTTATTATAGTTATAATTTATTGATAAAACAACATTTTTGAAAACACAATTTATAAATTTGAGGTTATTTTAAAATTGGACCACTCATCATCTTAATAAGTTTAAGCATAATAAGGAGGATTCAAAATATAATTTTCTCAAATTCAAAATACATGTTAATGGAGCTACTATATGTTATATTTCTTTTGAAAGGATTGACAACAACCTACAAACAAAAATCAAACTTTCATAGAAGATCTAAATATTGACAAAATATGTAAGTGTATTATTCACAACACGATCAAGGTAGATTGGAATAAAAATATATAAAAGAACCTTTCTTAGACAGGAGACATGAGACTCAAGATGTAATAATATTATGGAAAGTGTCCTCATCTTATGACAAGTGACAACTCAAGACAACTCACAACCTTATCTCTAAGACATAAATGCTAAAAAATAATTATATCCTAGATGGGAAGATAGAAAAATAGTAATATCTACTCCCTAATTCACTTAAGATACTTTGTACAATATTATACTTAGTATAAATATTTCCAAAGTATAATTATCACACCAACATTGTCAAATAGTGTCAAGAGTTGATGCAAGAACATCCAGGGTGTAAGAGCAATCTTGCATCACCCAAAAAATGTTGTTTCTTTTCAATAAGGGATAAATTTGGTAGGGTTATAATTTTTGTAAGTTTGCATTTATGCATAGTTGGACACAAAATCTTACACAGACCTCCATAATGGTAAATTGAAGCCAATGATGAAGAAATCACTTCAATACCATTTGTCATTTGAGAGATATTAAAATTTTAAGTTTTGAAAATCCTAGTAAAATCTTCGAGGTCAATTTTGAGGCACTTAGAGGCTCTAGATGGGCCTAAAAGTTGGTGGAAAACTATAGAGGGAGGCCAGAGGAAAGTAGATGTTTGTTCTAATTAGTAGATTTGTAGATTTATGTAATAAAAAAACCCATATGATGGAAAATGTAATGTTGTAATTTCATTTTCATTTCAATGATAATAGAAAATATTTTCTTTCCTTCTTTCATTTTGTTTGTACCATTATCTGTTGGTTTTGTGAGTTTTAGATTGTAAGGGGAGTACCCTACATCAAGTGGTATCAAACTATATTTTCTTGAGTGTGTAAACAAATCGTCAAATGTGAGACAATTTGCACAGGACTTTTGGTTGTGGGTCTATGAGAAAAGATACCTCCATGAAGAGACCATGGTGGGAGAAATGTTGGGGTAATAGAAGAGGGTTTGAGAGCCCTCCAAAGACAAGTTCAAGCACTACAAGAGGAGTTGTGTAGGGGACCTGATGTCAGAAGAAAAGATGAAAGTGAGGATGAGGCTAAAGATGAGGATCCATTCAAAGAGGAAGCATGTGATGTAATGGATCATGGAGAAGTCATACTGATTAGGGCCATTTCCAAGATTGGAAAGAGGCCAAAGATAGAAGTTTCTATTTTTTCTAGAAACCTAAATCCAGAGGAGTTGATCGATTGGATCAATGACATGGAAGAGTATTTTGAGTATGAGGGAATAGAATACCTAGATAGGGTCAAATTTGAAAAGGACAAATTGAAAGGCCATGCTAGCATATGGTTGAAAGAAGTCCAGTTGGAAAGAAATAGAAGAGGAAAAGAGAAAATAACAAGATGGGATCGAATGGTGGGAAAATTGAAAAGACAATTCATTCCTGGGGACTATGAGTTGGATTTGTTGAAGAAGATGCAAGGGTTGAAACAAGCAGGAAAATATATTAAGGAGAATACAGAAGAACTCTACCGAGTCCTGATCAAAACAAGTCATTATGATGCCAACAAGGAGAAATTTTCTTGTTACATAAATGGGTTAAAGTTAAGCATTCAAGAAGAGTTGAGTCTGGTAAGAATGTCTACCATTGAAGATGCATATCAGTTTGCTTCTAAGGTAGAAGATAAGTTTAATAGGAAGTTTGAAAGTAAGCAGAGAGGTGGCAATCACGGTGGAAGGACTAGTGGATGGTCGTATGGAGGTCAAAATGAAGACCAAAAGAAGGGTGAAGGGTCTAGTAGCAGCTAGAACTAGAAAGGAGATAACACATATCGTCCTCATAATGGAGACCAAAGAGGAAGAGGAAGATATGGGTGAGGACCAGGGAGAGGAGGTTTTCATGGAACCTATTTCCAATGTGGAGAAGAAAGGAAGAGGGCATATGAGTGTTCTCCACGTCAAGGAAGGACAAATAGAAAACATGAGGGTAATGCACGAGTTGCACATATAGACAAAGATGTTGATTCTTGACATTCTGAGGATGCCAAAAGAGGAGAGGTTCTTGTTACTAGAAGAGCCTTGTTGAATGAGGAGAAAGAGCCAACTCAAAGGAAGAATTTCTTTTGCACCAAATGTAAGTGTGAAGGTAAATTTTTCAATGTTATTATTGATGGAGGTAGTACCGATAACCTTGTTTCAGAAGAGATGGTTAGTAAGTTATAGTTGGAGAAAAGAAGGAATCAAAATCCATACCAAATTGCTTGGTTGCGAATGGACCATAAAGCTTTGGTAATGAACAATGTTTGGTAAAGTTCAAGATTGGAAATTATCGTGATGAGATATTGTGTGATATTATGCCTATGGATGTTTGTCATATGTTGTTAGGAAGACCATGGAATTTTGATCAGCGAGTAGTACATGATGGACATGCCAACACCTATTCTTTGACAAAGGATGAAGTTCGTCATAAGTTGAAGCCCTTGAAAGAGGTAGAGGAAAAGGTATACAGTAATGCAAGAATTTGTTTGGTTGACGGAAGAAATTTCCTAGAAGGTATGAAGCATGAGCATATGTGATTTGTATTGATCCCTAGATTTGATAAAGAAGATACTATTGAGGTACCTATAGAGGTTTCAAATTTGTTGAATGAGTTTCAAACTATTATTTTTTATAACGTACTTGAAGGTTTTCCTTCGATAAGAAAGATTAGTTGTAACACCCCATCGTGTGAACCCTAAAGGACAATAAAATAATAATTACTGTATAATTTTTTTTTTAAAGTTAACATAACATACATGTAATACACATTAAGTCATGACATGAATTTCATTTAAGTAGATTCATTAGCACATACATCCCTTGGGGTACACGAGGAGTCATTACATGACTTAGATCCACACAATGACAATAAAGAATAAAAGCCAAAGATATAATCCATAACAAAATAAACATTAACAAATATAACACATACATGATAATCATTGATAAGAAATCATCTGTGTATGCAAATGCAACATATACATGATTAACTCAACACATTGAATAACAACTGCCATGGCCAATAGCCACACAAGGTTTAACGTTACATTACAGTACAATGTTCAAGAAGTACAATGATACAAAAGTGTTTCCAAACATAAATGGAAACCATACACAAGATAGCATGCTATAAATAAATAGATGAATACAAAGTATCATAACTGGCTCCAAGACAAATACAACTCTAGAGTCGCTGCAACAGCACCAATCTGCACCTCTCGATCCTTGACTAGGGACCCAATGGGGTGCTTAGCACTTTCCACCCGACCATGAGGGTCTGAAGACCCACCCCCTATGCTAAGGAGCTGACAAGAAAGAGACCTCAACCAAGAACATCCAAACAGGGAACCACAAGACTCAACGTCATACAAAAGTATCATAAAACTCAGGGATTACAATGACATAATCAACAACATCCAAGAGTCAACATAATAACTTAAAATCATAAATCTCATCACATAAATCAAAGCAATAACTAGTAAACAAGTAACCAAAGGATGATCATGAAACACTTCCAAATCAAACTGAATTAATAAACATAATACAATTCCAAATTGCAATTAAACAATATAATAACATCATATCACAGTACCATAAGAGTACAATGTCAAATATCAATGAGATCATACAAGACCAAAAAGTACACCAAAGATGTATCAAGACAATACTCCATAATTCAATAAAAGTCCATTCAACCACAATCTAAACTAACTCCCATAACATACTTCCAGAGGAACACAATAAAATAAAACACCTGGGCAACTAGGGGAGAGTGCCATCGCATAGTCCTACATGGGCTATCATGTGCTCTTCCTCCCAACTGGAGGCGCCGGTCCCATCTATGGCTATCCTGTGGCCTTCCTCCCAACTAGAGGCGTTGGTCCATAGAGTGACTCATGCAGAGCCGTAAATCTCTCATGAAGACGAGGTCACGACCTTGCCGACCATGGCCTTCTCAGCTTTCCATTAGTCTGCGGAAGCACTAATGAAGACAAGGCATCCATTTTTAAATCTTATAATGATATTACTACCCAACCCTCCTAAGTTAATTA
This sequence comes from Sequoia sempervirens, assembly GCA_007258455.2. Lineage (NCBI taxonomy): Eukaryota > Viridiplantae > Streptophyta > Pinopsida > Cupressales > Cupressaceae > Sequoia > Sequoia sempervirens. The sequence continues at coordinate 80,972 of VDFB02323073.1, read as the reverse complement.
TTAGGTTTTTACTTGATTACTAACTCACTCGTGGGTTATCATGTGCCCTTCCCCTTAAACGGGGTGCTGGCCCCCACGAGGAGCCACTCTCCCTAGAGACCCAACAACATCAAACCAAAAAACCAAGGGTTGTACAACATAACAAGAACATTAGATCACAACAGAAAAGCATGTGAGGCATTACCCATCTCGCTATAAATACATAATCAAAGTCTCAACAATTCCCATACAACCCTTTCAAAATCATGAAACCAAAACACTTGCCACATCAAGGGCACATAAAGAGAGAACATCAACTAACAATTCATCTCAAGCCTCTAGAAGCCAAAGAACGACAATCCACAAACGAGGGTGAAATGAAGCAACAAGAGTTTTTTTTTTCAATAATTCCAACACAAGGATAAAATTTCCCTCAAATATGAGATTAACTCAAAAAATCCATTAAAAAGGAAGATTCATCAAGACCCATCCACAAATCAACAATGGTGTCACCTCAAATAGGGAAACGCAAAAGAAAATCAACCTTTAATTCAACAAAATCACTTAGTAAAACCAAAAGCCACCAACTAGGTATTCCACGGGAGACCTCAATTTTCTCCTCACAAGAACCCCCTTATAGTGGTACGCAAATCACCTTTATAAAATCAGCAACATAGCAATGACAACAATTATCTATTCACATTCCCAATTAAAAGAAACCAACCTACTCAATGACCAAAACAATTACCATCTCAAGATTCTAAATAAGTGTCCATATAAGAACAACATTTATTAGAAACTCGGATCGTTATAAAGTTACCCCCTAATCAACAATCCAAGAGAAATAATTAAAAAAGAAGTCTCAATTCAAGAACAATTTATTTCAACGTTTATGCAAGTTTATAAAACTACCAAAATGAAGACAAATAGAGTTTACAACAATACTTAACCATGACTAAAGATAACGATTAATTCTAACATGCACAATTCCTCAATTAAAGAGTTATTACAACCACCAATTGTAAGATTACCAAATGCAACCATTTAACTAAACTCTCTAATGATCCCAAAGGATCAATATACTATTTCACTTCTAAACATTACTCCCTTGATTAATCAATTTATTGTAACCACAAGATTAAATAACTAACGAAATGCAACTTATGTCCCAACCACAAATACTTTTTCCAGACTACTATTTTAATATGACAACTACCAAGTGTAGACTCCTTAATAAAGTATTGGACTAATATAATACAATCATTCACGGATAAATTTAACCACTAATAATAAATAAAAACATTGTATTTATCTTATCCAAAATAAACTCATTTAATTGAAAAGAGCCTAAAGCTATCCCAAATGTATATTTATACATACAAATTTCTCCTTTAATTACCATTCAAGTATCCTTTTCAAGGTACTCTCAAAAACAATCAGCTTACATTATATTTATGCGCCCATGATGTAGTTATATAAAATATTTTAAGGGAACATAACCTAACTTTTTATTTATATTTTGCATCGTTATAATTTTTCTTTTAATTTTTTTTTTTTAATAAAATTAAAGAGCTTGAAGAAGACAACACACTGGTGGATGTCATCCCAATTTAGGTTCACTATTTTCTACAATGATTAAAGAAGCACAAAGACTTACTTAATTGTATGAATAAAAAGATTTACTACTTATAAGGTCGATCTAATGGATGGAAAATTCTATTAGTTTCAAAATACTATCACAAGTTAACAGGGTTCCCACATCAGTGAACTAACAATGTCCTGAACCCAACAAGTCTACAAGACTCAACTTCATAAAAAGATAACTTATTTAATTCCAAAATAAATTACATTTCCACAATATTCACACTAAAACAAGAATTAAATAATCAATACTGACATATATTCATAAATTGCCTTTTTACTAAATTATCCTATCAAAATTCATAATTTAACAAATTAATAAAAATTCCTTTCTATTTTCATATTTTCACTATAATAAAATTTTGTTTTGTTCATACTAGAAAAATAAACAATCTGATTTCAAACAGAATTAATTAATTAATTTAACAGTTAAATCAGTGAAATCTAATTAAACGAATTAATAAATATATACAAATATAAATATATATATACATATATATATATATATATATATATATATATATATATATTTATAAAAGTATACACGCATATTAAAATTTAAAATAGAATTTTCATTTTAACAAAATAAACATATATCATTTTGAATGGGAATTAAAACCCATACAAAAGCACGAGTATGTACACCCGGCCGCGGGTAGTCTACGAACTATTCACGGCAGTCCGAAGGACTGCCGTGGACAGTTCGCAGACTGTCACACGGTACAGGATCGGCTAGGTGGTGGGTACGGCCGAGGATAAACCACCACTCATTCTGTGGTTAAATAACATCAAACAAAATACAATTAAGCTGACGAAAATTCGGCGAATTTCAAAAACTTTAAACTTAAATTTACATTCTATATATGTAAATATATATATATATATATATATATATATATACATATATATACTTACATATATATATATTGTATTAAAATATTTCAAAAAAATAGAGAATGATAACCATCTGTACAATCTACTATACACATTTATATATATAAAATGATTTGTAAAATATATGTATTAACGAAAATATAACAACCCAGAAATTCATTGTAAAGAATTTGTTCCTTATGTATATATTTTTTTAAAAAACTGAACTACAGTAATACTGTTCATTTCCAGAATTCAACCAGAATTTCTTTTTAATAAACAACAGTCCAGAACCCAACAAAAATTCCATTTTAACAACCAACAATCCCGATCCCCGGTTAAATTTCCATTGATTAAACAATAATCCAATAGATTTTCTTTCCACAAACATTTGATTTCAAACCCTAGGTGAAATTTTCATACATAGAGAAACAATTTCTATTTTATTTGATGCTACAAAAAGTAAATAATTAAAAATGAAAAGAACCTGGCATCCTGTGCCTGTTGAAAATCTATGGAAGCCTTATCCCTTTTGCAGAGTTGAACCTTCGCTACCAATTGTTTCCAACAATAGATCCAAATCCTCCCTAAATCTGAACCTTCTTCCTCTTTAATTTCTCCAGAAAACAGAACAAGAATGCAATGATGGAAAATGGGTGAATGCAAAATTTCTCTAGAATCCGAACAATAGACTCCCCCAACAAAGAGACCCCTTAATAAAATCAATACCCAGAAAACCCTTTCAATTTCCTCTTCCCATGAATACCAGAGGTCACGTCACAAGAAATAAAATGAAAAATAATTGCTACCCCAAATATTCATTTGTTGCCTTTTTGCATGCCTTTGCATTTCATTTTCTTTTATCATTATTAAATTATAAATCACATTATTTTCCTATATATAATATTTATACCCCACAAGATAATCTTTTATAAGGTAAAAATTAATTTAATTATTTAAAATTAACGTGTAAATATTATTTCATAATATGGACTTGTTATTGACAATTTTACTTCTAATTTTATTTAAATTACTTCATCAATATGTTTAATATAATAATTAAATTAATTCAATTAACTTGCTTAACAAAGTCATTAAAATCCCACTTAAATCACATGAACCGACCAAAAAAACCAACAAGACCACAAAACACACTTATGCAAATATCCAGGAGGGCCACAACGAACGGGGCACTACATTAGTTATCAGATGGACCTGATTCGTGGAGTCAATTTTTTGAATAAGGAATCTCATCATATGACTCCAACAAAGAGCAAAGAGTTGAACAAACAAGTGCAAGAGTTGTTGCGGAAGCGATTGATTCAAGAGAGTTTGATTCCATTTTTAGTACCTTCAGTACTAGCACCAAAGAAGGATAGGGAATGGCGGATGTGTACAAATTCTACAGCCATCAATAAGATCAATATCAAGTATAGATTTCCCTTTCCAAGGATGGATGACATTATGGATTGTTTGAGTGGAGTTGAGTACTTCACGAAGATAGATTTAAATAGTGGATATCACCAGATCCGTATTAGAGAAGGAGATGGATGGAAGACAACCTTTAAAACCAAGGATGGCTTGTACAAGTGGTTAGTCATGCCTTTTGGGCTAACCAATGCACCGAGCACATTTATGTCACTTATGAATTAGGTATTAAAAGACTTTTTAGGAAAAAAAATTATTGTTTATTTTGATGATATTCTAATTTTTAGTAAGACATTGGAGGAGCACCTGATGCATATCCAAAAATTTATTGATAAGCTAATGGAGGAGAAGTTGTTGATTAATTTAAAGAAATGCAGCTTTGTAAAAAGGGAGTTGGTGTATCTGGGATTTGTTGTCTCAAAAGAGGGTCTTAAAATTGATCCAAAGAAGGTGAGATCTATCATTGAATGGCCTACCCTGAGGAGTGTTATAGAGGCAAGATCATTTCATGGTGTAGCAAGTTTTTTATAGAAAGTTTATTAAGATTTTTAGTAGTATTTGTGCACTTCTAGCTGAAGCAATGAGAGGGGATAGAAAAGAGTTTAAGTGGACTACAAGAGCAACAAAATTTTTTGATATGTTGAAGAAGAAAGTTACAAAGCAACCTGTTTTGGCACTTCCAGATTTCAATAAGGTCTTTAAGGTAGATTGTGATGCTAGTGGCACTACCATAGCAGTTGTTTTGAGTCAAGAAGGTAAGCATGTTGCCTATTTTAGTGAGAAGTTAAATGATGCTAAGAAGAAATATTATGTCTATGATCAAGAGTTCTATGCTATAGTTCAGGATTTGAAGAAATAGAGACACTATTTGTTTCCAAAAGAATTTGTTTTATATACTGATCACCAGGCTTTGCAGTATCTCAATATTCAAGGAAAGTTTAATCAAAGGCACTTAAAATGGGTTGAGTTTTTGTAGAGTTATACTTTTCTTTTGAAGCATAGGAGTGGAAGATCAAACAGAGTTGTAGATGCCTTAAGTAGAAGGAAATTTTTTTTGATAGAGATGAATATAGAGGTTGTTGGTTTCAATGAACTCAAGAGTTTTTATCCAGAAGATCCAGACTTTGTAGAAGCTTGGAAGGCTTGTTTGGAACCTATTACATTGCATAGGACAAGATGGTTGGATTTCTTAATCCAAGATGGAATGTTGTTTAGAGGAAGCCAATTGTGCATTCCAAGGAGTTCTATGAGAGAGAATCTAATCAAGGATAAGCATAGTGGAGGATTGGTTGGGCATTTCGGTCGAGATAAGACCATTGCTCTTGTTAGTGAGAATTATTACGAGCCATAGTTACAACAGGATGTGAAGAAGTTTGTACATAGTTGTAGAGTATGTCAGATGGCGAAAGGAACAAGTCAGAATACTGGATTGTATCAGCTAGGTAAGTGCATGGATCTATGACACAATTTTGGCTCTTAAGATGCCACTTTTTTGTAAAATCAGAAAAATCTGATTTGCATCAGAAAATGTAGTTACGCTCAAAATTTTAACATACAGCAAGAACAAAAGTTGAAGTGCTCCTAGTCTAGTTTCTAAGCTACTATTTTTTTTGAAATTAATGAAGATTAATGGTCTCAAAAAGGGGGGGCCCAAAATAGGTCCTTTTTTTTATCAAAAACAACAACATAGCGCTTGAGGGCTCCCCCCTTTTTGATTTTTTTTTTTTATAATTTTAAAAATCCCTACAGTGAGAAATTAGCTAACACCATGTAGTTTATCCTCATTCTTCGTATAAACTTTTTTAATGAATATATAATATTCTATGAATATTCAAAGTGACATCCCTAAAAGTCGAAATTCGAAAGATGTCTCCCTGCTTTGAAAAACTAATCAAAATTAATTTTTTCATCATGTGTAGAATAAAGTCTGGTTTCAAAAAATGTAATTTGTTTCATTTTTTGATGAATGAGTAAAAATCTATCCTAAAAGTAGCACATGTTGGTTTTTGACCAAAAACGAAGGCATTTACAATAGAAGCCATGGATCAAAACCTTAACTAAATCAAAATGAAAAGAGAATTATATATTTAGATAGCTAAGAGAGAGGTCAATGCTATCGCGGTTTTTTTAATAAACTTGCATTGAAAAACATGCAAATGAGACAAGGAGCACTGACAAAAATATGAGGAAATTTGGCAAATCCTGTCAATTAACACGTTCAAAGTAGGTCATTTGGCGAGCGCCAAATTTGGTGCTTTCCAAATGGAACATCACATTTGGTGAGCGCTAAATTTGGTGCTTTCCAAATGGCACATCACATTTGGCAAGCACTAAATTTGGTGCTCGCCAAATGGCACATCACATTTGGTGAGCGCCAAATTTGGCACTCACCAAATGACCTACTTTAAAAAAAACCTAAATTTCCCCTCTCTTTGTTGACAACTTTGATAATGCTTAGAGTGCACACTTTATAATTGTACATGGATAATTGAGGTTTTACCCTTCATATGCTCTCTAACTTGTTACCCTAACTGGATAACTCTTTGTCCCTCTGAAGTCTCTCTCTCTCAAGTCTGAATCCCTCCCATGCAACCTAGACTACTCTCTCAGTCCAATCCCCTCTCTCAGGTCTCTTTCCCTCCCACCTAGGTACCTAAAAAATATATCTCACTCCAACCCCCTTTCTCACTCTCCCTCTCTCTCCCCTTTTGGTCTTTGTCTCTCTCACTCCATCTCCCTCTCTTAGGTCATTATCTTTCTCTCTCTGTCTCTTTCTCTCAAGTCTCTCCCTCCTACCCCCTCTCCCTCTCTTAGGACTCTCACTCACTCCCTCTATCTCTCTCTCATTCCCTCTCTCTCTCTCTCTCTCAGGTATCTACATCCCCCCTCTCTATCTCACACATACACACACTCTCTCTCTCTCCCACTCCTTATCTCTCACTCCCTCTATCTCTCTCCCAATTTGTCTCCCTCTCTCAGGTCTCTCCCTCCCACCCCCTTTCCCCCTCTCTCTCTTAATAATCTCCATCATACCCTCTCTCTCTCTCTCTCCCATTATGTCTCTCTCCCTCTCTCAAGTCTCTCCCTCCCACCCCCTCTCCCTCTCTCTCTAAATTATCTTCCTCCTACCCCCACTCCCTCTCTCTATTTGTCAAGTCTCCCCCTCCTACCCCA